>VYZT01014117.1:0-38989 GCA_013400735.1 Pomatostomus ruficeps | reverse complement strand
CAACTCTGTGTGCTGTTTCAGTGACACAGAAAGTCACATCAGACCTACCTCACCTCTTTTGTATGCAGCTCAAGGCAAGTCAGATTTCATGGCTTCCTAAAGCTCCCAGAGCCCCTACTCTAATTTGTTTCAGGGTGTGTTTTTTGATTGTTTTAGGTTTTTTCTCTTCAGCAATAGCTCTTCATACTCATTTAACTTCTCCTTTTATGGAGCAATTATTTATTTCATTTCTCATGTGTACAGGGCACCAGCTCTTTGCATTGTCAGGTTACTGTGGATCTACATCAGCTGGGTACTGATGGCTGTTTCTGCAGTCTAAGGCCAGGCTGAGGTATAGATCTGGACTCAGCCTGGACAGAAGGAGAGTGATGCTACCTGGCACCACCTTTGATTGGCTGCCAGTCTAAGAAGAACCTGCAGGCTCACTGTCTGCCTCAGAGCAACACAGCACAGCTTCTTAGGGTGGCCAAGCCCAAAATCACAAGCAGTGATTTTGGGCTTGGCCAAGCAGTGTTCGCTACCACAGCGAACAGTGGTAGCGTAGTCCTGGCACAAATAAGCTACAGTTCCTGCAGGTCTTCTTTCTGTGAAGAAAGGGGAAAGGAGTGTTTAGTGCCTGTCTCTTGTCAGTGATGCCTCACCAGGCAGAAAGGAAACGTGCACAGATCAAAAAAGGGTTAGGGAGATGGGAAAATGCAGAAGAGCAAAGCAAGAACAGAGAAAAGAGCCTTGGAAAGTGACAGACATGGTGTAAATTATTTAATTTTTAAATTATTTAAGATAAGATCAAAGTCATAACTCAAGTTTGCATAAAAAATGGGGTGGGGATGTTAGCCATGGTCTTCTGGCCAAACTCCAGCCATGGGACTGATTGCATCCTGCATCAGGGGATAGGCACAGAGTTACTGTGTAAAAACAGACAGGCTGGGACAGAGACAATACAGGCAATGCTAACGTTTGTTCTCTGGCCTGGAACAAGTCCCTTCTCAGTAAATCCCAGCTCTCCTCACTCTGAAGAAGTACAAATGGCTACTGCTCCCAAACTGCAGACAATAACTGCAGCAAAACTGGGAATGTCCAGCACAGCAGAGCTCTCAGACATCATCTTAAGTGGCCTCCTTGGGAAGCTAGGGCAGCAGTGACTGCCATGCTGACCACAAAATCCTGGATATCCCCTTCAGTCTCCCTGTCCAGCTCGCATGGAGATGAAAGAATATTTCTGCTAAATGATCTGAGGTAGTACTGACAGAAAGGATGACTTTTTCCAATATTTCTTCAATTTGTACTGTGAAATTATTTTGGAGAGATACTTTAAAAAAAAATCAGCTAGTCCTATGAAATCAGGGAAAAATTACTGACTATAGGCTACCTTCCAGATGTAATAATTATTACATTTAAGTTACCAGAATGAGACAGTATATTTGGTAAATACTACCTGTTATGCAAATTATTTGCACTGATCTGTTCCAGAAGAGAAAACTATTTTGAGGCCATAATACTTTGTAGCAGGGCTAATACCATATTTCTGACCACCAGCTCCACGGTAATTCAGAAATAATGAACACTCAGATTTGGGCTCTACATAGAAATTTTTTTAGGTTTTTGGGGGATTTTCCACAGTTCTCAGGAAGTTAGGAACATAAACTGTTGTGTGTCAGGCTTTAGAAAGACACTAAGAGACATGAATCCAGTCGTTGCATATTTGTTTAGGGTTTTTTTAAATCTTAATTATATTTAAATTTTATTTTCAAAGCAGAAACTTCTATTTCCAAGAAAACATAAGATGTACGAAGGACAATACTGATTTTTTTACCAATTATCTTCTGTTTGTTTCAAGGCTTGGAAAGTCTTTTTAGTTTAAACTCCCAATGGCCAGTTAGGTATAGCAGACATGAATTTGTCAGTTACATGATTTTACCAAATATGAGTCATATTACTGCTTGATTGATTACTTTACTTACTTCTTTCTATCACAGGGATACCATGAGGATTCATTAGCTAAGCCTTTGTATAGATCATTAGAGGTGGGAAGTGTGGGATGCTGTTGTTACTTTTATTATTATTTTACTGAGTGAAGAATATGAAAAACCAAACAAAATATCGTGTGGTTCAGAGGCAAAGATAGAAAATAACACTGGAAAAAAGAAGAAGGTCATCACATCGTTCAGAGTAAGACTGAAGGGCAATGATCATGCTATTTCAGAAAGAGATCATCAGAAATAATTGCCCTTTTTCCTCTTCCCCTTCTTTAGTTTCACACACATTTCTTTTGGGGGATGGGAAAGGCAGGCTGTGCATACTTGTCCTAATTCTAGGAGGATTTTTTTACTCTGAAAAAGTTCCTTCATCTCTCCATACAATTGTTCCTCCTGTAAGAAAAGGCCAGTATTTCCTGCCCTTGAGTTCTATTGCAACTGGAAGTAGGAAAAAGATGTGTGAGACAAATCCTTACATGTGTTTCTATTGATCAGCCAACACTGCCACCCCTTCCCATGCTTTGCACGGCTTTTCCAGTGCCTCTCTACCTATTTCAAGCATTGGGATGGTGACTGCAGGCTCTTATCTCTTGGGGTGCTCTCCAAGGGCAGGAACCAGTCTGGTAGCATCTCCTGGTCTCCTCAGAAGACAAATATTTGAGCAATAAAAAAGATAGCAGGAAAGAAGGAATGAATCTTTAAAATTTATGGAAAAAAGCTCTAAATGCTGAAGCGAAGGTCTTGCCAAGGAAGTAAGAGAAGCCAAAGGAAATACGTCCTTTCAGCTGAGGGAGGGAAAAGCTCCTCTCTGTCCCCTTGGATGAGTCTGAGATAATAAGGCTGCTGCCTTCCTGATTAGTGCTCTGTAGCCCCAGCCCAGGCAGGGAAAATCTGCATTTCAAATGGCATATTTTAAAGTACACAATACCCAGGGGCCCTGCTGCTATTGATTTGCCTCTGGTGGGGTCACTGCCTCACTTTATGCAGCTCTATTAACTAAGACCATACACTGGGTCTCTTTCAAAGTGAAAGGAGAGTGGATGGGACATTTGTCTTCAGAGGGAGCTGGGAAAGAGTGGGATGACTTTCATTGGGAATGCCTTGGAGGTTTTAGAAGGAAGACTGATGACCCTTACAGGACTTGTTTGCCTTCTCCACCCTGGGGGGGCAGGAGGTAGGTCTTATGCTGTCGGCTTCTTTCAAGGTGACTGAGTTCCTGTCCTCTCACCTTCGTGGTGCCATTGCACTCAGAAAAGCTGTGACCATCAGCCACTGGGCTGGGTAAGACCCCCTCTTCTTCCCCCTTTAACTTTGCTCCTGAGTGCCTCCACTCAGAGTGGGAAGGGCATGAATGAGATCTGTGACCTCAGAAGTGTGGCAGGAAGGTTGACAAGTGTTGAAATGTCTGGACATTCCTGGGACATGGTTGAGACTGCCTCTTCAGCCAAGGAAACAAAGTCATTAGCTGGCACACACAGGTCTGTTCAGGTGTGGAATGCTCTACTCCTCCCAACTCCAGGCAATCCCACTTTTACCCTGCAGACTAGCTCTGAAGGCTGCAGTGAGGTCTGTGTCCTCAGCCTCATGACGTGAAGGGCTCATTTCAACATGCCAGAGGGGTTCCCAGGTCTCTAGGACATCTTGGAGAGTATGTCCACAGAGCACTGGGTATAACAGAAATTGAGGGACTGTTCTCTGCAGGATGCCTGTTGTAACAGAAGCACCTGATCTAGTTTCCCAAATCACAGGTTAGGACCTTATTTTTACTGCATCAACTTTTTAACCCTCATCTAAATTTAACCTCTTTGTTCCGCAAGGTCCTATTTCAGTCTCTGTGGGAGTATGGCCAGTTTTAAATGACTGTTCCACTGAAATCTGCAGACCCTGCACCTTCAGCACAGATCAGTAGATGAGGATCATCTAGTTCTTCTCACAAGGAGAGCGAGAAAACACCTTCTTCTTCCTGAAGACCTGTAACAGAAAGGGCATGAATGACATTACCCTGCAAAAAGGAACATGCATGTAGCTAAGGCATATTCTGCAAACATGCAGCTTCCAGTGCAAATTTATAATCTCTCCAAATGCACAGGAAGTGACACACTGAATTTCTCTGATTTCCAAACCAGGAGGAACACCTTCCACTACTAACTCTGAACAGCTCGGAGACATCCATAAACAGAAGTTGCATAAACTATAATTCTTGTCACAATTGACTGCCCAGCTCTTCTGAGTACAAAGTGGAGGCTGTCTTTGAACCAGTACAATAATTTGCATTACCATTGACAGTGCAGCAACTTTTTAGATAGAGCCCTGTTTCTGAGAAGCACAGGTGAAACACACAAAAAAAGATTAACACCTTTCTTTTAAATGGATGTGAAACAAGATTCAAAAGTATCTGCTGAGGGCCAGGTAAGGGGTGGGAAAGATTTCCATTGACTGTTGGTAGGTTCAGATGAACCAATCACCTGAGGCTCCACATACAGACAACGGGGAGAAACAAAGCTGCAGTTTGTCTGCCCAGAGGCATTTGGGTTCAGAAAGATGAATCTTGGCCTAGATGTCTCTGCCTGTTATCACATCAGCCATAATAAGTGACCAGCTCTCAGGAAACTCCATCTGTATTTATTTCACTGAACCTGACAATGGGAAATGCCAAAAACTTAGTCCTCTTCCTGTCCTGGGAGGTCTCTAGCTCCAGTACCAGGCTGATATCTGCCAGCTGGACTGATCATGGCATGCACATGCACAGCCATACATCACTGTGTTTTGGGGTGGGTTTGTGCATGCAGGTCTTGTCATCTTTGAAGAAACACTGAGAAAATTCATCAAAAGCCAGTCTGGAAGTATCCCCAGCCCTTGAAACTGCATCAAACATTTCAGAGAGATGTTTCTTTGGTCTGAAGACATTCTGTAGTCACATATCTTGGCCGTCATCTCTGCAACAAACCAGTTTCATCCTCATCTGTCCCCATGTTGCCTAGAATCAAAAGACAAAAACTTTCCCAAACAATGTTCAAGTGACAAGATAAAAAGCAATTCTTAAATGAAAGCTTTCAGGTGCACAAATATGGCCATGCACACATGGGACACAGGATTTTTACATTTATATAAGGTTAATTAATTAGTGTATCTAGTAAGTATCTATTAATTAATAAGTGTATCTAATGAGAGACCAGTTGCCCCAGCCAACCACCCTTGGGTAAGCCCCTTGGAGTTTCTCCAGGGGTTTCTTTGCCCTGTTTCTTGTTATGTCTCTTAAGTTCTAGTGCAAAAAAGAGTATCCTTGTTAGAAATTCTTTTCTTGAAAATAAGACTAAACAGAATTTCAAGAATTTGATATAGTTACTGTTCTAAAGTATGAAAAAGGGTAAGAAGGTGCTAGAGGCTATAAAACTATGTATTAAAAATCTATGACACTACAAATGTATGAAAAATATATTTTAAAAAAATCTTTAGGCATCACCCAGGTAAAAATACCCAGAACAGAAAATGAGATGTGAGTCAGCACATCCAGTGTTGGAGTCAATACAGTAATAAAGATGGATGGATTCCCCTTCCTCCTTCACTTCCTTGGCATACTTTCTAATATTGCCTGCTCAGTACCTCCTCTGGAGAATAAACTGAAATGATGCCTAGGAACAAATGTACTCCTTAAAGGAGAATCAACACAGTGTATAATAGAAAAGACTATCTAATCACTCCATCAGTAATTGCAAAGGGCAAAATATCACTAATTAAAATGTAAAAATGTCTTATGCAGAAGGTAATTAAAAAAAAGGGTAATTAACAATCAAAGGGAAAGCCACAACTTTGCCACCAATCTGCATTAGGCTTCAAAAGTAATAATACTCAAATGCAGTACAACACATTTCACCTGTAGATCTGACAATGTGTGGAGTCAGGTATCCTGTGTTACATTTTATTGCTGGAGAAATAAAGGCAAGTTTACATAACTTGTGCATGGTTATTCAGCAGGTCATTGTCAGAGCACTTTGCATTTTGGACTGTTTATGGATGGTGACAGGGAAAGTTTCAGCACTTGAATGAGAGCAGTGATTTCAAGGATTCATTTCAGTGTGTATGTGTAAGAACAGCTAATTTAGCTGATATTTCAATATTAAAGCAAACAGAAGGGAACAGTCTGTTCCTTGCCATGACTTCTGAGGTCTGTTTAAAGCTGAGAAGCATGTACCATGTGCTTAAAGAACAGCATCAGAGGGTGGTTTCCTGATGGGAGAGAGAGTGAAATCACAGAGAGAAGCAAAACAGCGTTACTCCAATACAGTCTGGAGACAGCAAAGACATGACTCACTTCTGCAATCACCACAGAAAAACATTTCTCTTCTCCATCATTATCATCAAGTCACAGATTACTAGATGGGCTGGGGAATGCACAGAGTGAGATTTCACTCTCTGCACATCTTCTTTCCCCCACACCTTCTCTAAGCATTCAGCACTGGTCACTACTGGGGATTTGATACTCAGACATACCCACTCTGTCTGGCTCTTTGTACAGCTCCAGAGAAGGAGAAAAGAGGCAGCTTCAATCAACCTGTCTTAATCCTTCACACCACGACCATTTTAAAATCTCTCTGCTTCCATACTGTACACATGAGCTGCACCAGCTGTGTGCTAGGTTCTGAGCATAACATAATGATAACAAAGTCTGGTCTTAATGAAAGAAGCTTTTCCAGGACTCACAACCATTCACCAGCCTTCTGCACCAAAATGTTAAGCCCCAAATGCCTGAAAATGTAGCCTGGGTTCCTTATTTCTAACCTTTGTAGGTGCCCTGAAAGAAGCAGCATTTCTTTCTAGAAAAAAATTAATTGAGAAGGTCAGCCCAGATCAAAACCACAAGGAAGGGGTTTTCCCATTAGACAATATTAATCTTGATAAAGCAGGGGAGCTCCCTTCTCTTGTACAGTTCTCCTGGGGGTCTCTGCTTGGTTGGTTGGTGCTATAATCTGCTTAGAAGTTTTGGTCATGGTTTTGCTCACTGCCCAGCAGAAGCCTCCTCGCAGCACAAGAAAAAGTGATCTTTGTCACTGACAGATGGAAAAAAATCAGGTTATCCCTAGAGAACTAGTCAACCTTTCTGCTTTGGAGAAGGAATCTCACTTTCCTACATACACTGGTCTCCCATCAGTAACCCCCAGGCTTTTCCAGAATTTTCATATAAGCAATGTAAGCCATGAAACCACTCTGCTCAGGTATATCGTGTTTTGTCTGTATAAAGACTTTTCTCTGCCTTTCTGATCAGAGAAGTACCAAGAAGCTGGTAGGCTGAGTTCAGGTCACAGGAGACCTCCACACTAGGGAACAAATGGAGGGCTGGGGACCATAAAGACCCCAAGTTGCAAAGATACCCTTTGCATCCAGCCCCTGTAACGACAAGAATGGCCAAACCTGGGGGGTACCACTGGCATGGTATGCAGACACCCCAAAAACTTGGGATGCATCCCACCCCCAGCAGGTGCCCTCCTGGTGCCAGTGCCGCAGGCTGCCCCACTAGTGACCGCATGATATTTTTTCCCTGCTCTCTTTGTTCCAGCTGATGCAGCAGCAAGCAGCGATCATGGCATCCGTGGCGCAGGGTGGATACCTGAACCCCATGGCAGCCTTTGCTGCGGCCCAGATGCAGCAGATGGCAGCTCTGAACATGAATGGCCTGGCAGCCGCCCCCATGACACCAACCTCAGGTAAGGGGACAGCGGGGTGGAGAGGGGAAAGGGCCAGAAAATCTGACCACATCCCACAGCTCACCTGGCGGGACTTGTTAGCTCTCTATAGCCGGGTGAGGATCAGTCTCTCCTGCCAGGTAACAAGGGACAGGACCAGAGAAAAGGGTCTCAAGTGGCACTAGGGGAGGTTTGGATTGGATATTAGAAAAAGTTTCTTTCCCAAAAGGGTTCTCAAGCATTGTAAGAGACTGCCGAGGGCAGTGAATGAGTGTCCATCCCTGGAGATATTTAAAAGACATGTAGATGTGGGACTTTGGCACATGGCTTAGTTGTGGGCTTGGCACTGCTGGGTTAATGGTTGGACTTGGTGATTTTAGAGGCCTTTTAGAACCTTAACTATTCTGTAACTCTAAGATACATCCTTCTCAGTCTTATCCCATGCAAAACTTTTCTTTAGCTCTGAGAACCCTTCAAACATCACAAAACATCCTGCAGTGACCTACACAGGTTTATTGGTTCAAGGGGTCAGTGCTGGGACTATCACAGCCAGGCTGGCCCAAAGACAAACTAAATAGGGCTTGTGGTGAGATGCAATATCATTAACAAGATGAATTTTGTCTTTGGGACACATAAGCCTTTCCACATGTTGTGAAATAGGACAGAAGGTACCCAAGGAAGGCATCTGGTGCTACATGGAATGAAGGTGTTTGGTGACGGGGTTTCTGGCTGCTGGAACAGTCAGGTAGCCAGCGAAGGGCTGCCAGGATCTGGTTAGGTTGTAAGAAGCCCATTCCAAGAGCTGCAATGTGTGGTTCAGCAGGCAGAGAAATGAGCTGAGATGGAAACAAGACTGTCTTTCTTGGGGCTTGAAGCACAAGATTACCATTTGAGAAGGAACAGGTCAAGGAATTACCAGCTCTGGTAGTCCTGGACTGACATGTGGTCTAACAGCAGGGATGTAGGAAAGCAGGAAAAGTGAGGCCAAACTTTGAAAGAAGTGAGGATTTGGAATCCTTTGCAATATACTAGAATCTGATAGGGATGCAGAAGGCTCAAAGGTACATCTTGAAAGGAAATTTGTGAGGGACAGGTTGGGATAAGAGAGTCCTTGGGGTGGTGTAGGTTGTTCCTATGAGAGGTACTGGGGATGGGAGTGTGCTCAGAAAGACATGGCATGCCAGTGCCCTTGTGTGAACCTGGAAGCACCCAACTGGCCTGGAGGGAACCAGCCTGACAAAGGTTTGGGGTGACACATGGAAGGAGGGAGCTTTGTCAGAGCCAACTGTAGTGCAGGAAGTGCTGGGCAGAGCAGGATCTGGGACTCCAGAGAAGTGCAGCAAAAGAAGAAAGAGGGAGCTTCATTGCTGAATATAAAGAGGTCTGCACCATCCCTGAAGTGGGAAAGTGCCATCTGACAAAGCAGTCTGGAAAGATGGGTGAGAAACACGGGGACTGAAGCCACACAGGTTTGGGGGCCTTTCCTAATGAACTGAGTTGTGCTAACCTGTCTGCCAAAGAAAATCTCCCCAGGTGCACACAGCACCTCTTTGCAATCTGTGTCTGGGAACAGAGTCAGCAGCGACTGGATCACATACTTACCTGTTCCTCAGCTTGTAATAGAATATCATGGGTCTGGAGGATAACAGAGAGTAAGAAAGACAAATCTCATTCCACACAAACTTATGGACACCCAAGGAAAAACACTTGCCTCAAAAATCTTATACTGCACATTTCAAAATATATGTTTACACAATGATCAATGTATAAACAAAAAGTTGATGAAGCTACTGCAAATCCAAATAAAAAAGTGGCTTAATTATATGTGCACCCTTTAAACCCAGTGCTGGCAAGATTATCATATTTGCATTAGCTAGATTTGTTTTTTGTTTGTGAGAGCAGAGAGAACATCAAACAAAGACTGCCTGGAATTCAAATATTGTTAGGGCCTGGAAAGCTGAAACCAGGCAGGGGTTTGAGATGGACCCACCACAAAAGAATACAAGCTCTTTTGATTATACATAAGAATATTCCTGAAAATTATAAGTTCTGTGTCATGGGCATAAAAACACCTGTACAACAGCCAAATTCTGTGCCTATCGTGATATCCAGCACATGAAAAATATCCCAGCTTTTTATTGGTAAAAATTTTTCTTCTGCTGCTGTGACCAGTACCTTGCACAGTCATAGAATCATGGAACAATTTAGGTTGTAAAAGACCTTTAAGATCATCAAGTCTAACCATTAACCCAGCACTGCCAAGTCCACCACTAAACCATATCCTTCAACCACACATCCATGTGCCTTTAAAATACTTCCAGGGATGGCAGCTCCATCACTTCCCTGGGCAGCCTATTCCAGTGTTTGACAGGATGAGGGAACTGTTAAATTCTCACTGTCAGAATACAGGAGAGGAAGCTCATGTTTTTTACATGCTTTCCCAATCACCCATGACTGGTCATTATTGAAAATAAGATGCTGGTTTAGATGATCCCTTGACGTCTTTCACGGCAGCCGATTTTGCACTCCCCTAATGACATATTTTCAATCACAGAGCCTATTCACTTTGGCATTATTGCAGATTTACCTTGAATGAGTAGCTTCCTTCATGAAAAACCTCTGTGGTCGGTTGAGGAAATGTCCATTGACAATTATTCCTTAGGAGAAATGTTTAGACTTTGGAATTTCACCTTGTATTACTAAAACACTCACAAAACATGTGATAAGATGCATAGAAAATGTTTCACATAATGTCTGAGCAAGCAAGCCTACAACACTAGCAGTGATTTCTGAGTAGCCAGGAGATATCTGAAGCCTAACATTAATTCTCCTGCTGGCTTTTGTTAGCATTCAGAAAGCCAAACGGAAAATGATCATTCTGCTTCATAGCGGGATTTCTAGTCATTGAAGTATATCTTTGTTCTGCCTTGGAAGGAAAATGAAATATTTCAAAGTTCTCAGGGGAAAAAAAAGGCACTAGAAAAAGTGTTTGGAACAGTGAAAAAAAAAATAAAAATTGTTTTGATCTTTCCTAAGAAAAAGAAAAATTGTGCTAAAAAAAGATTCTGGTAACCCAGAAGTCCTAGAGGTTTTGGAGGTATTGGCTCAGCACGGTGCCTTTATGCTGGTATCTTCAGGCCTCCTAATCCACCTGGTTCCTGTGTGTCCCACCTCAAGGAGAGTGGATTCCTGGGAATGTGACCGTAAGTTCATTCATTCCCAAGGGATTTAGGAACTCAGAGTTTTGGATGCAGGCAAATGTGACAGGTGAGAGACAGTATCCATCTCACCTGGCTTTAACCATACAAAAGTTAGGCATCTCATTTGAACTGCAGTCAGTGGAGTTCAGTAAGCACTCCCTGTGGGTGATTCAGACCAAGAAAATATTAATGCTACTTGCTGTCATTTTAACAGTCTTCCATCAAGAGTCAGGTTTACACCACATAACCCATAACTGTGAGGCAATTAATTTGACATTTCTGAGTTTGGTTCAGGTTTTACATTTGTTCTGTCACAGCTACAATCTGGATGAAAAGTGGGTCGGGTACTGCGTCTGCTATTCTGTTATCTGAAGAGAGGGGCTAGAAATGAAATTTCATTTAGGTTTCCTTCCTTCTTCCTCCTCTCCCTCCTTCTCTCTCTCCATGTTGTAAATCTGCACCTGGTGTAGCTACAGTAAGAGATCTCAAACAAGGGATGAAATCCACAACTGGCATGCACCACCACCATTAGTTTTCCATGGTGGCATTATGCCAGTTGTACTCCAACTACAGATCTGACCTCTCCAGGGGGCTTCTTTATAAGAAGAAAATTAAAGAATTCTAGTAAATATGCCTAAACTTCCTTAGGCATGCATAAAATAGCAAGCACAAATCCCTTGTTGCAATTTTAGAAAAAAAAATTATTTACATTTTTTATGCAAATAAAGGAGAGATCCAGAAAAGCAACTGAAATTTTAAGTAGCCTTCGTGATTTGCAAGCTGATGGCATATGCTAAGAGCATTGCCTTTGGACTTCAGTTGCCACTGCTGGCTCCCTGTACCTCCACAGAGGACATTTTGAAAGGCCAACACCATTTAAATGAGAAAAGGGGAAGCAGCAGCTTGTCTGCTCAGGGTATAAGAAATGAGATGAAATACTGCCTTTTTGGTGGGGGGGCTACTAAAATCTGAACATATTAAAACATCTTATGCATCTGTAGTGGCTTTCTTAAAGCACCAACACAGATTTAAGCACTTGTTAAAGCGTGTTATTGGACTAGCCCATCATGGAATGCTGCTATGGTAAAGAAAATATCTGCAATTGGTTTAAAAGAGAGGTTACTGCAAAAACGGTGCTTTCAATCAGTAGTATACCCTGACACAGAAAGATATTGTTAAAGATGAGACAGTTTAACTTCTCACACACACCTGGGAAGAGAAAAATATGATTTCAGGCTTATTGAAAACTCATTTTTGATCCCTAAAATCATTCTGAACATGTTGCAAGAAGAACAGACTGTCCAGTCATTTTACACGTGCATAGGAGGAGACAGTGAGGTAGAAGGGGGATTTAATTCTCTTCCCAGAAGTTTAAGAATTCTCTACCAGTGGGTGACAAGATCTCACTCAGAACATAAAGAATAATTTGTTCTTCTGAAATAGCAGCATTGCAGTCCCCCACAGGATGCATTTGGGAAGAAGGAAAAAAGTATGATTCCATGAAAGGAACAAATCTAGTCCAAATTTTGCCCCCATTCATTGGGAGATACCTGTTAAAACTGTATGAAGTCAAGTGTGGGCCAAACAGTGACATTAAAAAAATGTATCACCTTTAGGCTACAAATAAACTTGACAAGTCTTTTAAGGATCGACCTAGTGCTGAGAAAGTTCAGAATGAGTTTGCACATGAAAGGTGTATTCATGAGAGCGCAGACAGAGCAGTCCTGGAAATCAGTACACCCACAGAGATCCAAAGGGAATCTGTTAGGAACTGCTGCAGAAAGCTGGGGCTGAGAGTTTTCTGAGGTTTTTCATGCTTCTCTTTAGTGCTCTCTGAACAGGGGAGCCATGGCAAGCAGCCCTTTATTTGCTCAACAGCTTGGGAGTTTTTTCATTTCTTGGTGGTTTTTTGGTGTGCGGTGGTCACAGCTGTTGTGTCCGCAGCTTTCTCTATGAAGTTGTTGTTTGCAGCACTCACCAGCTCTGCCCTTGTGTCCTCCCCATTTGCAGGTGGAAGCACGCCTCCTGGCATAACTGCACCAGCTGTGCCTAGCATCCCATCTCCAATTGGGGTGAATGGTTTCACTGGCCTCCCGCCACAGGCTAATGGGCAGCCAGCTGCTGAAGCCGTGTTTGCTAATGGCATTCACCCTTATCCAGGTAAGCTAGAACAATCCTGTGCCCACAGCCTGCTCCCTCAGTCCCAGGGATACTGTTCACACCCACAGGCTTTGCCCAACATGATCCTGTGGCATAGGTTCAGAAGCATTATACCCCACACCTCCAGGGTTCATTATAGCGTTGGTGTATTGTGTCTTACGCAGCTACAGTGTTAAACGGTTCAATCTGGAGGATAAACATCAAGGGCATGTTGGAGGTGGAAAAACTGTGTACTGAATATTTGAGTGCTCATCTGCTGGATAGCATGTCTAGCAAATACAGTCAGGACAACCAGCATGTTTTGCTTCAGATGAAATTTTACCTGACTCCTGAGCAGTTCATGCTGGCAGATCCCCTCACCATGCTCCCAAGGGTCTTGCTTCTGGTTAGTCTTGAAAGAGCTGTGCTAAGCCTGTTTGCACCCAGCATTGATGTCTACTGTTGAAATTCCCCTGCAGCCAGATGGCTCTAGGAGGATGATGCAAAGGGTTCACATGTCTGCTCACCCAAATGGTTTCCTGTGTGTAGGGAGCAGGTGTCAATCTCCAAAATGCTCACTGCACACAAATCCAGCTGCCTTACCAGGTCTGGAGAGTGAAGCTGCATTAATAAAGCCTCTGAATGGGCTCAAGGTCACCCTTTGGTGGCACACTGCAGGAGAACTGCTGCTGGGATTCACACAGTGCCTAGCTAGAAGATGTCAGCACTAAAGTGATTTTGCAAGCACTGGCAGTCAGGGGTGAATGAGGGAGGTTAAAGGACACATACCTGCCCCTATACCTGTATTTACAAATATACATACAGTCTAAAGCTGTAATTATCAAGAACTCAGGAGTTTACCATTCCTAATGTGCACCTACATTTTTTCAGTGTCCTCAAGATTTGAGATAGTCCTCTCCTCCGACACACTTCCTCTAGAAAGACATTTTTACCATTGCTGTATACATACGAATGGTAACAATCATAGCAATAAAAATTTAAGTAAATGTTACTAATTGATCCTAATCACCATCTGACAAAGGAGTGTTTTACCCTGGGGAACTGATAGATTGATCTAGTCTGTTAGGAAATCAAATACGGAGTTACATGCAACAGCCAAAAAACCCAAAACAACTCTAAGAAAAAATAATTCTTTCAATCTTAGCCAGTCCTGAAAACTCAGAAGATTAATCATCATAGGAGACTTTACCAGCAACAAGGAAAAATATCACATAACATAGAAATACCAGAGTCTTGCCTAGGTATTGACAAATAATTCTCCTCCTCCCAACAAACTCTTTGTAAACATGTAGTTTGAATTGATCTCTAAGCAGAATTGAAATCAAGGGACTTACTGCACTCAAAATTAGGCATGTATATATGTGTTTTAACAGCTTAAGGGCTGGGGAGCTTTTGGAGTCTTATGAAGGCATCAGAAGATTGCAGAGATCCTTTAGTATGCTCAGCGAGCTCAACCACAGCACTGAGAAAGCATTCTGTCTTTAATGTTATATAAACATGGCCATCTGTTCTTCTGTCCGTTTATTTCAGCATCTACCTGTTTGCCAGTCAATCGTCTCTCTGTTTATTCATCCATTTTCATGTATGCTTGTCCTTTTTTCCTGGATTACTTAGATCCTTTTAGCTAATTTCGATGATCCATTACTGTGGGTATCAGAGAAAAGATGTTATTTCTAGGTGAATCTTAATGGCTTGAGCTTTTGCTACTATCCTCAACTATCCCCATAATTAAAGAAGCCTTTCAGTTAGATATTTCATCCATGGTTATATAAAAGTCAGTGGCCTTAATCTGATTCTCTCTGAGTTTCAGAGACTTGCTCAGGTAGCAATTCACAGTAAGTCCCTGCACAAACACCAACAGGCTGACACACTGAAAGGTGACAGTCATCCTTGCCCCTCTTCACTGCAGGCAGAGAGATCCCTCCTGCCAGTAAAGCTCACATCCAAACAGTCTGAGCTGTGTAAAGTTTGGATTCATCTCAGGGTAACTTGAGCAATATATTTGTCTTTCTCATTGCTCAGCTTCCCCATAACGTAGTGACACCTTAAGTTACAGCAGAGGTGTAAAGGGAGCAGTGGCAGGTCACTCACCTCTCATTATGCTTTTGTCTGTCCCTGAAACACTGAAAGCAAGTCCATGTAGCTTACATCATGAGTTTGCTCCATTTAATTGTGTTCCTTCTCATGAGCATTTATGCACTCTCCAAACCTCTCCTCCTTGCCACAGGATTTATTCAGTCCTTGAGCATAGCAGAATAAAAAATAAAAGGATTAGACATTTATATGGGTAATGAGAATAGCCACAGCCATATTAGACTGGATAAAAATGTAGATAGGACACAAAACTTCATGCTTTACGATATAAGCTAGCCACTAATTGCTTGGGGTTAGAAAGAAATTTTCATCACTGGACAGTTTGTTCCATCATTATGGGATTTTTCTCACTCTCCTCTATTGCATCTCTTACTGCCCTGTGGTTCTGCATGGCTCTGTCTCTAAATGCAAGGGTAGAAATAAATATTCCAGCTGAGCAGGCAATTGCCCTAACGCTATAGAGAAGGGAAGATCATGACAGTCCCCATCCAAAGTCAGCATCTTCCAAACAACTTTCTTTTATGATGTATCTCTCATTCTGAAAGTGGCTAAGACTGCTGCAGTGTTATGTTCATAATCATAGCCTTGCTATGATTATGACTTGCCATGTCTTGTTTAAATCCTGAATATTGCTCTCAGATAGTCTTTCATACTCCACAAAAAAAACCTCAAATGTGGGTTCACACCATTACAGCCTGTAGCAGAATGTTCTTTGTTTCGTGAAAATGGCAGAACAGGACAATGAACATCTATAGAGGTATGACATCTATTTCCTTCAGACCCTAATAAATTCCATTAATTGTGCAGTTTGTCTACATGTTCACCTTTCTGACCAGCCATATTACTTTTGATGCTGCATCCAAAGGACTCTGAAATACCACAGTCTTTATAAAAACAGGTCCATATTACATAATTGTGTTTAGTCTGTAATTTCACTCGTTTTTCTTCTGTCTTCCCCTGTTCTCTTTTTTCGAGATTCCCTTTGACTGGAGAAGGGATGTACATGGTATCATTTCAGACTACCAAACCATACATGGCTTTGTGGCAAAGGCGAGAGTACTTTGAACATCCCTGCCCACCAGGGCTTTGATCACAGTCCCTGTCCCTGCAGGAATTAGCTTTCTCTGTTAATCTGGTCAGGCTATAGATCCATGCAGTGGCACTAGAAAACCATTCCTTGCAGGCATAACCTTTGCAAGCTAGGGTTTCACCTTCTCCAAGATCAGACAGTACATAATGCCTCAGTGCACTTTTTCCCACAGAGTGAATAACAAGGCAATAAGTATTTCCCCTTCCACTAGTCTGAGCCCCTTTGGAGATTTAACCTTTTTTGTATTAATTCCTGCCCTTTAATCTTTCCGTTTGCAGAGCTATTGAACATGGCAATATGTCACAATATATAGTGGGGACAAAGAGCATAATCTGTTGTGCCATGATCTTGTGAGTCACTTTGCAGCAGCACAAGAGCATTTTCCATTTCCACATTAGTCATAGTAGTAGGGATAGCACTCTTCTGCCAAAGCTTCTTAGCCACCCAGAGCCCAGAGCCTCTCTTGTAACCATGTGTGATGTACAGTAACAGTAGAGACCATCTGCATTGGCTTCTGCTGTGCCTCACATCATCCGAATTCTGCTCTCTGGTAACTGCCCTGCTGAATTGCTTTGTGAGGGACTAGAAAGAATTCTCACTCCAAAGATAAAGCCTCTTTGGTAAGAGAAGGGGAGGGAGAGATGACAAAATCGTGAGACCAAAGGGCAGCAAACGAGAGAAGGGATTGGCTGTCAAAGAATCAGCGAAATGAGAGAACTGAAAGAAGGAACAAAGCAGAGCTCCCAGAAATTTGAGGACTGCTCCATAATCTTCTGTCCAGTGAGGTGCCCAGAAAGAAGTGGAAATACACTACATAGCATCTTACCTCCCCCTTATTCCTCCTGGACCAAAGGATGTCTAGCTTGACCACAGCTTGGGATGGGCCAGTGGTATGGCAGCTTTGTGGAGCGTTAGATGGGGAATGCTTTCACTGGTGATGAGTCCTTCAGCTTCCTCACAAGGGGAAGCAAGGGGCAGGCACTGATCTCTTCTGTGGTGACCAGTAACAGAACCTGAGGGAATGGCCTGAAGTTGTGTAAGAGGACATTTAACTTGGATATATGCAAAAGGGTCTTTTCCCAGAGGGTGGCTTGGCACTGGAAGAGGCTCCCCAGGAAAATGGTCACAGCACCAAACCTGACAAGTTCATGAAGCATTTGGACAATGCTCTCAGGCACATGGTGTGACTCTTGGGGTTCTCCTGTGCAGGATTTAGATGATCCTTATGGATCCCTCCCTACTCCAGATATTCTATGATTCTGATCCAGTGCATTTGGTCTGGATTTAGGTTGCTGAAAACAAAAGCTAAGTTGCCTCAGTTTCTTATAATACATTAAAAATGTGTCACCTCATTTGCTATTTTCAGACACACAGTGGTTCTGTTTCTGAGTGCTCACCCCTTCCAGAACTGGCTCTGTCTTTTCACTCTGCAGACCCAGCAGACGTTTCTCCACCACCACTCTCCTTTAGCACACAGTGGGTACATCTGGGCTAGCAAGACAGCAACCTCCACTTCATATCCTTTTCAGGGTCCAGCCCTCTCTGGTGAGGACTAGCTGTCAGTACAAATGGGCAGCCAAGCAATTATGCCCACATTTTTCCAAGGCACTGCTGAGATAGGCAGTAAAGGTGTGCCTTACAGGGGAATTCCTGTTCTGTAGCAACTCATATCTTTGTAACGAACCAAGACCATCAACTCATTTCCTCAACAAAGAGGTATCAGGCAGTCATCAATTTCACCCACTGCCAGCAGAGAGAGCATTCAGACTCCATCTGTAATTGTCATTACCCAAGTTAACTTTGCAGAGGAGGAGTTGCTAGCATGCTGCTGTGACAGCCTTATGCATCAGCTTGTCAATTAGCAGTGCTGCTGATGGACAGGCTGCTGCTCCAGACAGTCCAGTGAGTCCAATGTCAGTCTGGATCATGGCAGGCACCATCCAGTGGCGCTGGGCAAGAGCAGGACTTCACTGGTGTAGGGAGAGGAAAGGACTGGCTTCCCACACTGCAATGTCTACCCTGATATTTCAGGCCTGAAAGATGTCAGACAAAAGGAGTTTATAGAGCAGGTGAATCAGGAGAACAGAAAAAGAGTGATATGCCTGCACCTATAGAATGTCCACGATGAAAACCAAACCCCACAGCATTTGGTCCAGACATACACTGTGGCCTAGAAATGTGCCTGGCTGAGCTGCCCTGAGGCTAAGTTCCTCACTACAGGAAATCTCTGGCTCTGTACTGTTTGTCCACTCTAAATCTCCAGGTGAGAGCTTTCCTGTTCATATTTTGTATCAGCAGTTCCAAAACTGCAACAGTGAGCACCTAAGACATCATTATGACTAGGAAGCATTTATTTGACCCATTTGTAACAATCTGCCATGTGCCATAAACCATGCTTTACTGGTAAAATAAACAAGTGAAGGAATGCACTCATTAAAAATATAATAACAAGTTGCCATCTTCAATTGTAGTCTAAGCCACCTTAATGCCATGTACTTCCAATGACCATGCTGCAGCTGTAATGAATGAGGTTGTTTAAGGCAGTTGTGTGAGCCTTTCCAGAGCAAAAGTGTTTTCTCTTCTGATCTGGAAGAAGGTGTAAACACAAATCAGATGTGCTGATGTTTTCAGTGGCATCTTTGTGAGTTAAGACCTTGAGCTTTATTTTTAAAGATGACTTAAACAAAGCACCCCCAAAATATGGACTTAGAGTGTCTTAAGAGCTTTTAAAACCTGACCCTGACTTATGTGATTATGGCCTTAGGCAAAGAGAGGGAAGTCTGGTCCTGACTTTGATGTTGAATCTTTGTCACCTTGACTAGCCATGTCCACCTGTCCGCACTTCTGAGTTGTCTGTGTATTTCTTGCTTTGTTACCTGGAAGCCCTTCTTTGCCAGACATGTCTCCTATCATGTTTTTCCTCAGCATCCATCTCAAAAGGAATCTGATTAGGGATGGGGCTTGGAGGTGGGATTGTTAAAACAACATTAAAAATAATCCTGGTTTCCATGACTGAACTATATGAATTTTAAAATAGGTCCATATGTTGTCCCAAACAAGCACCTACAATACCTGGGGATGCTACCAAGAGGGCTTTTTCCCAGTAACAGGATGAAACAGAGGGCACAAAAGCCCTGGATTTCTTTGGTCTTTTGATGTGTAGGGGAGGAGAAAGAGGGACAACATGTCTTTAACTGAGTAGTGTCCACCCCTAAATGACAAAACGAGATTATAAAACACAGGATCAGCCTCTGTTTTCTGCCAGATCAGCACATTCTTTCTGTTATTGCACTTATTGTTGTGTCTGAATACCTAATTAATTACCACAGTAAGTGCTGGCTTCTTTAATCACAGCATCAGCTGTCCTAATCAATCTTAATAGTATGGAATCTGTACTATGGCACACATGAATTTTAATCTACATAAATTTCTTAAGACTTCTCTCAAGCTTGTTGTACGAAATGATATAATTATGGATATAGATTAGGGCTGTAGAGAGTGATTTAAATTGGATTTAAGGAGAAGGTGAATAGAACCCTCCCACTCATTTATTTATTTATTTAAATCCTGGCCTTCATACCGATTTTTTTCCTATCATTATGTTATTACCCCCCCTCCCCACTGACTGAACAGCACTGCCTCTCTTTGATTGCCCACCTCCCCCATCCACCTTCCCAAAGGTGATAGTGGCCAAGCTGCAGCTCATGGGAGAAGTGTGGAATACCTCCAGGAGAGTGAGAGGAATGAATAGATGGAGCAGAGCACAAAACTGTGCATCTAGCTCATAATATGCTGTTTCAGACCTATGCGAAGCATCTCTGCAAAATAGAGTGAAATAGATGGAATTGAGCATGTCAGTCAGAAAATGCACAGATAATCAGAAGCAAGGAGTGGAGAGAATGTCACATAGGAGTAAGCTCACTCCTTCCACCAAAGTGAAATCACAGGGTGCCTTAGGAGCCAAAAATGTGCTAGACCCTGTTTTTGTCTTTCAGAAGCACTGGTTACCTCTGGTTTCAGAGAGCAGACCACTTTGGCTTTCTTTTACCTGAGCAGGTACAGGGAGGCTGTCCCATTGTTCACTGAGGGCGTTGGAAGGACCCTTTTGATGACTCAGGCAGTAACTATCATCCTTTTTCCTCACTACCATCCTTTCTCCAACCTTCATACTTCAGTTCAGATCCTCCTGATTTACAGCCCTGAATACCACAGCCTTCTGTCCCCTACAACCACATTCACTTAGGGCACTCATATAACAGCTTGTCTTGGACAGACACTGGAGTCAGGCTACTGACACCTTAGGAAGGATTCTTTATAGAATATCACTTAAACCAATTTTATTTATTTTTAACAATGTGCTTCATTCTGCCACCTCCATCCATTCATTGTCTGACAAAAGCTAAATGTCAGGCCCAACACTAACTGAATGCCCCTTTTAAAAAGTTGGATTTCAATCTAGAGATATATCAGGAGTAAGAAAGTTTCCTGGTGTTAATTTTAAAGCACTGGTATTTCATGCTGACTTGGGAAATCATCCTCAGTTTTTGGCATCAGGCAGAGGATTTGGAAAGTGACATTAATGGATCTACTTTCTTTGAAGGACTTGGGAGTCATTTCTTGACTTCTGCCTAATGAATAAGTGCTGCCTTCGTTAAATTTATATTTATGGCCATATAGTAGGTCATTGGCTTGTTTTATGTCTCCAGGTTTATGGAAGGTTATCTGCCATGGTCACCTTGTGGCATCTTGGCCAGGATTGTCTTGCAAAGAGACAATTGTATCTGAGCGGTATTTTTTTCGTGGAGATATGGAAATGATCAAAGTAATATAGAGGAGATGTCCAGGGATAAGGCTCTTGCCCTGAGGTGCCAAATGAACTATTAGCATCTGTTTTCACAGTACACCTTTAGTTTGCCCTGGCAAGGCCAGATCCTGAGCTCCTGGAAAGCAGCAAGGCCACAGGGACTTCAGTGGGGCTGATGTGATTGATAGTTGTTCTCTGGCCTCTCAGGAGCCTCTCTGGTTTTTTTGCCTTCACCAGCTGATCCTCAGCATTTACATTACTTCATCTTTAATCTCGGAAATGTCTGTATGTTGGACATGACACCTCCATACGTCTGGCCACATGGAAAGCTATTTCAGATGTTCTCCCTAGGCACATTTGCACAGAGTCAGCACATCCAAAGTCTTTGGATGATGTTACCACTTGAAGATATACTGGTTCTGGTCCAAAAGTCCCTTTAACGTGCTCTGTGAGATCCATGTGTCTCATCTATAGTTTTTACCAGCCCTTAGACACCTATTTACCTTGTGTGCCACTGTGGGCTTGCACCCTGGCACCGACAGCACAGAATGGAGCTGAGGTTTCTTTCCCAGCCCATATGTTTGGGTTCAAGTAATATTTTCAGCATCAAAGAAGACTGGCAAGCTGGATGAAGAGAAAGGATGACTGAGGCAGGGTAGATCTCCACTAATGATCTATGCGAAGGCCATCCTGTGAAATTATGTGTATCTTATGGAGGAATAAAGCAACCTTACCTGATGTTCTCCTTGTGCTGAGACACAGAAATTACTCGTATCTCCCAATCACTTTGAATTTTAGCACGTGGTGGGCCAGAGTCACACCTAACCCCTGTGGTAAGTTGACTCTGAATTGTGAGCTCCTCGTATATCTGAAACCTTGATAGCTCCTATAGGTCATTAATATGTAAGAGGGCTGTCACTTTACAGAACATGCATGGCCACAACCTTCTCAAATGTCTAATCTGTGTCTTGAGATTTCTGGATCAATACCAGCTGTTGGCTTCATCCATGCTACATCTAGGAGCACAGGAAGTTATGCTCTTGGCTAGATCTGATTCATCTGGCAGGGTGAGCAGCCGCATGAAGATGTGTTCATGGCTGCCCAAGGTGCCTTGGCTTCCTGCCAGGGTGTCCAGCCAGCCCTGGAGTCCATGTCCCCACATCTTCATAGGCCGTGTTGGCCAGCACGGACACATCCACTGTGTTGAAGTCACATCTGCATTTGCCGACTAAACACAGTCTTCAAGCTAAGGAAGGCGAGTCCTTCAGTGAGCAGAGGTCATCACTTTTAAGACGTGCCAAGTTAAATCCCTCCTGGTTGTGACTCACCACAACTTTTGCTTTTCCCAAATGGCCAAGGCAAGGTATGAAAGTACAAAGAAAACAGAGCCCCAAGCCAGGAGTTGCTGCTTCCCTAGAGGTGCTTTCAACTCTCCTTTCAAAAGCATCGAGGGATGGTTGGGTCAGTGTTAGGGTCCTGTGTGTTAGACCAGATACTTTGCATATTCTTTTCCCATGAGGAGGTGATTTCCAGGTTGGAGCAAAGTGGACTGAAACCAGGGTAGAGCCTTCCCACTGGCTTGCATGCACTATAAGCCAAGAGGAAACTCCATGCATGACCTGGGTCACAAGGCAGCCTCGTGAGAAACTCTCAATTGGATATTACCCTTGGTGGTAAGTCATTAATACTTGGGAAAATAATGAACTCTGAAAGCTTTAGTGTGGAAGGCAGAAAGGCTGCATTTCAAAGCCTGTTATCCCAAACACTTTAAATAAAGTATTTGCACAGTTCTAATATTTAATCTTAAAGGTGGGCCATGATTCTCAGCATATATTTCATAAGCAGATTGTCTTCGTTCTGATGGTCAAATTATGGTTCCGAAGGCAGGTGAGATATCCTCAGGTAGGATAAGCAGAACAGCTCTGCAGTGAGGCAGGCAGTCATGTCTAGGAGAGTGATGGAGCTATAGCTGGGAGGCTGGGGAGTTCCTGTGCCCAGATAAGGCAAGGAATAAAGGAAAGGACCACAGTCAGAGAGGTTCTGTTTAGTGACTTCTCCTGTCTCAGCGAAGTATCAGCCATTGCTAATTATCAGCAGGTCAGGGGGAGAACAAGCACGCCTGGATCAGCCTCATCTGGGGAGGAATGAAATACTGTAGCTGCATTTCCTGAGCAGCAGAGACAATTTCTTGGAAGGACAGTTGCCTTTGGGGCAGAGATGGCAGATCCTCTCTCCTTCACTGCAGTCTGCAAAACCATAGTTATAAAGATTTGCTTCTCTCATCACAGGTTCCCCCACCTTCCTCAGGAGATATTTTCTACCTGACAGGACTTGAAGTGTCTAAGTTATTCTGACCCATTCTCCTAAAGGGGTGAGGGAACTGATGTATTACTCAACTTTTCATAGCTATTCCATTTTCTTGTGGAGCAGTATGATCAATATTCTGTTTTTCAAGGAAAACAATTTTGAGCAGAGGTTAAAAAGAATAGACTTTAGTTGGTTTCTTCTTCAAGAAGAAAGGAGTAAGTAAAACCAATTTTTATATTTTCCAAACACTACCTCCATTATTTTCCTGAAAAAACTACTCTTTAAAAATGTAGTGTAAAGTCTCTACTCTGCCTTCCACTGACCTCCCACAGCTTTTAATGTATTCTCCTCACACCCTTTTGTAAGAAATGAAAATCCTTACAGTAAGACAGTGCCTTCCCATTTCACATACACACATATTGAGAGACTTTTCAAAAGTCAGCTAGGAAACCACTCCAACCTAAGACTGAAATCCCACTTATTTCTTCCTGCAACTACTCCAACCTCAAAGTCCACATGATCCAGTAATATCCATAAAGAACAGGAGCTTCCAAGCCTTAGCCAGCTAATTGGGTTTGCCACCTCAAATTTGGTCGTTTCACCATTCCTCCTTGTATTTTGGGAGAAAAGTGCAAGACCTTGCAAGTTTCCCTCATGACCAATGGTGATCTTTAAAATTAAGTTTCAAGCTGGTATTTCTATTTGTAAGAAGACACTTTATCCGTGTTCCTTGGGTATGTAATACTCACGTATGACAACCTCCCCCACACTTTGCCATACAGTCAGTGTCTTTCCTTGGATAGGTGTATGGCACCAGATTTCCTTCCAAGAGGCCCCCACCTTTGCATCCTCCAAGCCTTGCCTCCAGCCACACCTCTGTGCGGGTAAGAAGGAAAAAAGGTGGGATGGATGTGGGAAAGTGGCAGTTCCCTAAGGGATCATCCTACAAGGAATAGGTTTGAGGGACTGCATAAATGTAGAACTGTGCAGTACCAATAAATACAAATTAAACTCATAACAAGAAATGAAATATTAGGGCCAAGGTGACATTTGGACTGGAGGTTTAGCCAAGCTTTGCTTTAAATTTTTTATTGATGTAGATAAAGAAAGAGCTTATCCAACACATTTCTCTTTTTTTTTCTCCCTATCAACCAAAGGAGAAAAAGAAAAAAAAATTCTTAACTAGCTTTGGTTGTATTTGAGCAAGACATCAAAGTTTCACAAAAATAAACAGTTTTAGTGGGGAGGAATGCACACTTGTAAAGAGAGAAAATACACTTTGAAGCCAGCAAGAGACTGCATGCCTTATGCAGAGATTCACAGCATCCTCCCTGGAGCAGACAAGTGGTGTCCCCCTCCCCTCCACGCAGCTTCTTCTCTCTTACTGGAGGCTGCCTGGCAGCAACACAGTCCTTCGAAGGGATATGGGGATGACAGGAGCCGTTGCTTTGTTCTCTTCTCCTTCCTCCTGCTATGCCCCTGTTGTTTTCTGCTCTGATTGAAAGTTTCATGTGACTGTAGCTGTCACTGAGATCTGAGTTTGCACAGCACCTAGCACAGTGTTAGTCCTGGCTTAAGATGAGGGTTCTTTGGGGTTGATTAGTGCCAAAAATCTGCATGATCAGTGCAGATCCATAATTTAAGCTTGGGAAATGAGGAGAGAGGTTTATTTGTCCTCTGCTCCAAGGTCTCACAGGGTGATGGCTGGGGGACAGAACTCTCTTAGCTATCCTGGGGGGTTCTCTGCATTCCTGTCCATAGGGTGAGTGAGCTGCTCCTCTTCAACCCTCAGCCCCCGGGTCTGTCTGTTTCATAACACATACTGGTGATAAAAGATAAGGGGAGAGTGCCCATCATGTTTTAACCCCTTAAATCCTTGTCTCTCTTGTGTCTCCACAGCACAGAGCCCCACTGCAGCAGACCCCTTGCAGCAAGCCTACGCTGGAGTGCAGCAGTACGCAGGTCGTTAGTATTAACACTTTCTCCCAATAAACCTTTCTCTTCTCTAAAGCCATTACCCTCTGAACACACCTCAGGGGGTTGAGGGAAGGGAGATTTTCACTGATACAGGGACAAGCTGGGGACCACAGGCTCCCAGATTCAATTTGCACAAACATCAAGACACCCAGGGTCTTCACTCACAAAGGAAGCAACCTCCTCCCTTTCCCAGGGAGAGACTCACACTGATCTGCCCACCAGTGAAGCTTCATCCACAGGACCATGTCTGGTCTGCTTTAGCACAGTGCACAAGTGCAAAATCAGGCCACTGCTTTGGAGGCCACTTTCTAAAACAGGTCTCCTGGGTCCTGCAGCAAAGAAGGAAGATGGGCAGCCAGACCCTGCAGAGCCACTGTTGCTGTGCCTGGCAGGGTATGGAATGCCTGCACACACCCATTTTTTTTAGGGTATGTCTACTGGCCATGGCCCAGTTAGTCAGTCTGAGCCTTGCTTAAGAGCTACTCAGACATCTCCCTGCTTCCCAGCAGATTTCACCGCAGCTCCCTGTGGGTCAGCCTCCCCTCCTGTTGCCCTGTGTGCTGAGCAGCTCCTTTGCAGTTGATGGACTGACACCAGCCAAAGTGACCTGGTGCAGACCACGACCCTGCTGTGTTCAGCCTCCCCTCACGAGGTGTCCATGGCCAACGTTGCGAGGAAGCTGCCACCTCAAAGTCATTATTGCCTGTGGTAACTGGAGTAATCATGGGTTCCCGCTGAGGAATGGCTATTATCTCTTGTCAGCTCTGTATCTGGAAACTTAATTTAATTCTCCATGTAGGGCTTCATTTGCCGGTGTTTTAGTTATTGTCATTTATTGCTTGTGAGGTTTGATAGATGGGAAGCAACTCAACCCTTTGAGCTGTTAATTAACCCCTCTGCACACACATGGCCCCTATCCTCTTGCTCTGGTCTTGCAAGCGACCCATACTCTGTATTTTTAGCAGCAAGGCACATCATCTACCATCTGTGGTAGTGAATGGCTCCCCTTGTTTGCTTGGTGAGGGAGCTGATTGGGGAAAATTGCTTAATTGCTGCTCACAGTTTCCACTGTGTTTCCACTGTGTTTGTGTGAGAGAGAGGAAGTCTCTACGGGCATGAAAGGAAATGTATATCCAAGAGTGTATGTGCAATTGTGTCTATACAGCCTGTAGGCATGTGAAAGGGGGAAACACACGTGTGAACTGTTTTCATGATCATGGGAGCTAATCAGGGTGCAAGAGATGAGGTGGGGGAAAGGTATGCATGTGCTCAGTGTGTGGCTGTCAGCACGGGCATCTCTACACTGAGCTCGTGAGTGAACATGTTTGTGTCACCACCTGGAAGAGCTGCGCATCTCTGTTNCCTGGGGATCACTGCTGCTGGAGCTGGAGGGAGGGAGGATGCTCAGGGCCTTGCGGCACCTCCTGGAGCACAACCATAGCTCTTGTTCTACACTTCAGGCTGCACGAGATGGCCCCTCACAGAGCCAAAATGCAGAGCAAAGCCCGCATCTAGCTTGCTGTGGTGGTTTGGAGTGAAAACTCCTTGCTTCCCAGGACTGAAATCTGTCCTTCTTTCTTTTTTTCCCTTTCTTTCCCCTTTAGCTGCTTATCCTGCTGCTTATGGCCAGATCAGCCAAGCGTTCCCACAGCCACCTCCCATGATCCCACAGCAACAGAGAGAAGGTGAGTAAAAGTGACGTCCTTCTCTGTGACCCCAGTGAGCCA
Organism: Pomatostomus ruficeps; assembly: GCA_013400735.1. Lineage (NCBI taxonomy): Eukaryota > Metazoa > Chordata > Aves > Passeriformes > Timaliidae > Pomatostomus > Pomatostomus ruficeps. Next base: position 11,973 of record VYZT01014117.1, on the reverse strand, counting down.
TCCCCACCACAATGATTCCCCTCCTCATGCACGTGGAGAGTCCATTAAACACCCAACTGCTTTGAATGCCCGGTCTACTGAGGTTTTCTCCATTTCCATATATGGCACAGCATCACTGTCACCAACAGTACTGGGGAGGAACATGCATGTAGGGAGTTGGTGATGAGATCTCTTCAGTCCCCAGGGAGGAGAGCATGCTGGTGTGCATGGGGCATGGAAAGACTGGCTAGCAACATAGCCATTAACATCCAGTGGGGGCTTCTGTTCAAGACAAGCAACAAGAATGCAGATAAAAATGCACTTGCATTGGAATAAAGAGCTTTACAGGAAACAAGGCACTAGCAGCCCTTCATTAAGAGCCTGTAACATCATTTCAGACACCTGCTATTTGGTGAACAAGGACTTGCTATTTAGAGTAGCTGATCTAGTCCTTTCAGCCTTTCAGCCTCCACTGATAATCTGGAAGTATCATTCAGACCTTGTAGAGCACAATCCCTACATCAGAATGAGAAAAATCATATAGTAAAAGTTCCTATTTCTTTACTATGACTATGAGAGTTGCCTAGGTAATCTACTCCACAGGACTGGATGGCTTCACAGAAGAGATAAAGAGTAAGGAGAGATGACTCTACCATTTTTGCATGTAAATGCCTTGGGAGAAAACTATGCCATGCAATATTTCCTTTACAGTCAGTGGGGAGCAGTGGAATGCTCAGAGTCAACCCACTTAGGTGGTTCCATTCCAGTTGTCCTCTCTTTTGACAAGAAGGAGGGGATGGCTTGCCTAAGTGAGACATTAAAGTGAGGTGCTCCAGTTTAGCAACTCTCATTTTAAATAGTTACATTTTAAATTTTACCCTCTATTAGATCACTAATTCAGACATATTCTATATTATATGTGTTATTATATGTCTGTAATTACATTTAATATTTTAATTCCGTGTAAGAGTCAGAATGAAATTAATCTAGATTACCCTATCAAACTAAAACATTCTGATGATCTAAAACTACTTTGGGGGAGAAATCTCATTTTGTAAGAAAATTAGAAATGTCGTCATTTCCATCTAATTTGGAATTAATTTTTTCCTATGTCAGAAGTTCCCAGGGAACACAACTTCCAGCTCCTGATTAGCTCTAGTACATGTCCCTGCTGTGAGAACAGATGCACAGACCTATCATATCATTACAGAGATGTTTCCCCCATGCTGAAGGACTTTGCTTTTTATTACTTACTGCGGCTAGATTAAGCACAGGACAAAATGGCGAGCAGATCATTGCTCAGCAAAGCACTGTGCCAGGAACCACCAGAAGCAGGGGAAAGCTATGATTCACACTTTGAAGACCTTCTGTGTGTAGACCCATGTTCACAAGGCATGATGTGTCTCTGCGGATTAGGAGTGAGTGTCCCCCAGTGGACAAGTTATCTCATAACTCTGCTCCTTCCTGTAAGCAGCTGGTATTGAGAATGAGGATGGCTGGGGGTCAGTCACATGAAGTGAAGCACCAGCCCAATGCAGGTTGTCATTCCCAGTGTCCCTCATTTTCCTGCAGTGCTGAAAGGCTGTGGCTTTCTCTGTTTCTTGCTAGAGGAATATTCTCTAAAGCACAGCACTCCCCTTTAGCAGAGGGTCAAGACCTTTAAGCATCTCTAACCTTTAACAGCAAAACACAGCAAGAGCAAGAACTCTAACAATACTAATAATCATGCTCAGTGCTGAGAAGAGTACTTTAGGTTTGCAAGGATGTGCACAAACATTGGTTAATTAGTGAACCAGCCCTACCACCACAATAACACCAGTGATCACATAGTTAATAACCGTCTTAGCTCTCTACTCCTAGATCCTAGTTGGATAACAAGCCTGGGGATGTTTTGCTGCTGCAACGTTCCCGTAGAGATGAGTCATTACTTCCATGTGAGCGCTGAGGCTGCCAGCAGATGACAGGGTGCATGGGGTGGAACAGATCCAAAACTATCAAAGCTTGAGATAAAATCTTGATTCAGGCCATGTCAACTACACAAAACTTGGAGGTAATTTTAAGTTTGTATGGTATTACTCATGTTGATGTAGTTTCTGAAACTCAGAAGTTCGTGGTACAAGTTTGAGGCTCTTATCTGTGCTGTGCTCAAACATCCTGGGCAAGCAGGTGCAGAAGAGGCAATGAAATTCCAGCCTCTGAGTGTTTGCTCTAAGAGGTGAGGTGTGCAGCTGACCAAAATGCTGCAGCCTGACTTCATGCAACCTCCTGGGAGAGCCCAGTTTTAATTAGTGCTGGAAAACAAGCCTCATCATAGCCTTTCCTCGTGACATTGCCTCCCGGTGCTGGGATGCAATGATGGATAGCTGATGTCAGAACACGTACATGGAGTTCACTTATATTGACAATGTGCACGCAGGGAGAGGTTGCATCTGCAGCTCTCCCTGTGCTAAAAAAATAACAACGAGCTCAAGTGTGAGGAGCCTGGGCAGAGCAATGGCTTAGCAATGGCTTACCTCAGGTCCAACCAAGCCAAACCAATCATGTGGTTCTGTGACCTCAGTCACAGGTTTTTCCATTATCCAGCATGGTTTTCCTGTAATCTACAGAACATCTACAAACTGTGCAGTCCTTATAGCTCTCCTTGCTTTTTTGTCTGAATCAAGACTAGCTGTTTTTCTTGAGTATAAGTGAACAGAAATGTATATATGTCATAAAATGTATACATGTCATAAAACCAAGAGCCATGACAGACATCAGTGTTGAAAGGAAACTTCATTTTTTCTGATGATGTGTCATGGGGGTTAGATTTCAAGCTGCACTACAGCCCTTTTGAAAACAAAAGTAAAGCCTGTAGTAAACAATTTTATTACTCTATTCAGCCCTGACCTGCCAAGAATAGTGATCTCCTATAACCCATTAACTCTGCCCAAAACTTTTTCTCCAAAAGGACAGTTGGACTCTTCACTAAGGTTTTTCCATACCAGCTGTGGTTTTCCTGTTGTTCCAGTATGCTAAGCAAGTCCCTTAGAACTCATTACATTTGTGCACAGAGAACTGACTAAGATCTTTAAAGCATTCTGAGGTGAACAACAAATGGAATCAAAACATTTTTGGCTTGGAAAAGACATTAAAGACCCTCTAGTTCCACCCCCTGCCATGGACAGGGACACCTTCCACTAGACCAGGTTACTCAGAGCTCCAGCTCTTGGATGTTTCCAGGGATTGGGGCATCCACAACTTTTCTGGGCAACCTGTGCCAGTGCCTCACCACCTTCATAGTAAAGAATGATCTTGTCTTTGGTTTCTTAAAAATATACATAGGTATACAATGAGACTGCCACACATTAGTCTTCCATGGAGTGTCCAAATTAACTTGGATCGGGCAAAAAACACCCAAAAAAAGCTACAAGGGCTGAGGCGGACAGATCTTGTTTTGTGAGTTCTTTACCAAGGACTCTGACTGTAACAGGTAACTTACAGGCAGATCTAACAAAAAATCACTTGTTAAATTCTAACAGCAGAAATTTAGTATGTGAGGGTAACAAAACAAATCAGACTATCCCAATTTTTTTTCTCAGAATCAAGTGGAGTTTTCAGCACTAGAAGTTAAGAAAAACCCCTCTGTAGCTGGGAACAAAGTGAGTGTGGCCTTGAATGTCTGGGTCGGTAGGGGAAGACACAGCACAGTTTTCCCAGGCATATTTTAGAGCTGAACTGTTTTTTGAGAGTGGTCCCTAATTTTTCACACCTCCCCTGGTCTCTTCCTCTTGGTCTCTGAAATGTGTGAGGAAAAGTTGATTTCAAGGAGAACTAAGTGTTGATCTCTCCTTGAGACCAGCCTAAAGGTGGTGTAGTTAAAGTTGTGTGCCTCCTGGTCTGCCTTATGCCTTGGTAGGTGTTTCTCAGCACACACAAGAAGAATCCCTACTCATGCACAACACATCCAAGACCCCAGGAAATGCAGCTGGTATTTTTGAAAGAATTGGCCAGTTTTACAGTGCAAGCTGCTGTCTCTGGTGATGTCAGTGGGAATTTTGCCACCAACTGCAACAAAGCCAAAATTTTACCCATTTTATTATAATGTGGATCTCAAATCCCACAGCAGAAGTGCTCTGAGGCATGTTCAGATGAAGGAATGAATTTTTTCCCTGTTATTCTGGACTGTGGTCTGCTCCTGGGCAGAATTTTCTCAATTTTAACAGACACCTAAGGGGGTTAGTGTTTGTTTAACACTTTCAGACTGTTTCATATCTAGTTTATTATGCCAATAACTCTATATTGTGTGGAAGTGGATGGCAGCAAGGATTGGAAAAGGGATAGTTGCTCAGTAAGAAGGCTAAAGAAGAGGCAGACAGGAGGTGGGGGGAAGCTGGAAAAGCTTGGCGTGAAATAGGGGAGCCTGATTATAGGCCACTGAGGTTCAAAAGTAATTTAGCTAAGCAGATGACCGGGTGCCTAATTAGTTAATTATGCCACCATACCACTATCCCCCCCATTTGGAAGAAACCCTGTTACCATCCTCATGACCTTTAGGAAATGCAAAAGATGCAAAGGATCAGCTGTTCCTTCATGACAGTCCTTTTAGCAAATTAGTGGGGAAAATTGTGCTTAGCAAATATTCATTAGGGCTTCATTTTCCATTAATCCAAAAGGAAATGTGGAGAGCCTGTGACTTCAATCATGCTGAGGCCCAGGAATTTTAATGAGCTTTAAATGGGCATCTGCCAGAATCCTGACTTTGCCGTACTTCTCTTGCCAGCCGGGGGGATGAGTAATGGGTAATAAAAGGTGGGAGCATCTAGGCGAACTCCTCTCCCTAACAGGAAAGGCAAAGTTGTAATTTGCTGTGTTATGACACTGTAATTATGCCCTGATGAAGAAAACGAGAGTATTAAAAAACCCTTTCCTTCCCCACACTGTGTCCCAGATGTAAAAAGGGGAAAGTTGGCTGAGTCAGGTCACAGGGTTGTAGGCACATGGACTAGGGGGAAGGAAGAACCCCTCCTTCTCACTGACCTCTAACCCTTTTGGTAAAGGGCACACAAAGTATCCCCTTCATCTTGACCCCTCTGAGTCAAGCAGAGCTGGAGTTACCTGCGAGGTCAGCTCAGAGCTGGGCAGCAGCTGGAAGTACCTTTAGAAATAAAACGATGAAAAAAATAATCCCTGTCTCATTAAACTGTACAGGTTTCTGTTATTGAACACTGCAAAGGTTTTAAATGTCTAATTTTTTTAACAAAACCACTTGGACACACCTGCCCCTTTTTGACTGTTGCTCAAGGATAGCATGCATAAAAATAAAAGTCAGATCAAAAAGTTGCATTCTAGACTATTTGACCAGAGGCAGGTTTGCTCTCTTCTGCCCCAAAACACAATTTCAACACAAGATTTTTTGAGGGTCTCTGCCTTAACTTCATATTCCAGCTAAAAGCTCCTCTCTGGATGTTTTCCAAAACACCCTCTGAAATCAGTAAGAGTCTGTGTTACAGGATTGAGGCAAAAAAGCCAATCCCTCTTGTCTGGTAATTTGTATTTCAATTCACCTAAAGTCTCTCCCGCAGAACCTTCTAGAATGGAGGATATGGCCTAACTGTCAGATCTAGGGGAGTCTTCAGGCTGAGTCAAGATGGGGAAATGAATGTAAAATTCTACAAAACATGATAAGCCTGTGGGTTTGTGCATATCTTTCTGCTTATTATCATCATCTGTGTGATGTTATTGTCATCACACAAATTCAAGAAGGATAATGAAACTTCTGCATGCAGACACTGGGAAGAGGCAAGGGATAGTGTAGATCACCCAAAACTTTACAGGTTAAATAAGATTATGAGGAACAAAGAAAATCTATGAACCATATTCTTTCATTCTTTGTGTTCATAATCCTCCATTCTGTTCTGTCCATGGCCACATGTGCTGGTGCATTCCTTTCTCTCTAGATTTTATCCTGGTGTCCTGGGAAAGCTATTGAAGTTACCATAGCCTCTAGGCGACTTTTTGAGTTCCTGGTCTTCTACTTTGTCCATTCCCCTGAGAATCTACAGGCTGCTTCCTAACGTGACCACTCACCAGTCAGAGAGAGAAGATGCCAAAGTAAATCTCCACTATGTGCTTTCTCATATCCTGTTTCTCTTCATTCATGGGTCTTCTTTTTCTCTTGATAGGACCAGAGGGCTGTAACCTGTTTATCTACCATCTGCCCCAGGAGTTTGGGGATGCTGAGCTGATGCAGATGTTCCTGCCTTTCGGTAATGTCATCTCCTCGAAAGTGTTTGTGGATCGGGCGACAAACCAAAGTAAATGCTTTGGTGGGTAAAGATAACAAAACAATTAGATTCATCCAGGAAAGGGCTTTCTCTGAATACTTTACCTTTCAAACTGCTTTCTTTCTGCTTAAGTTTTATGATTTCTCTCAATTTACTCCTGTCAATACTTTCCCCCTTCCCTCTTTCTCTCCTGAATGTCTCATGCTCAGACTTGTATGCACTGCTTAGAGGTGAAGGTTTGGCATCTCACCAGCAGCAAGATGCTGCAGACACTGGTGGGGTCAGAAAATATCCCCCCTTGTAAGGGGAGGTGGGAAGGATGCAGAAAAGACTAAAGCACCTGGAGCAAAATGGAGGGGGCTGGGCATAGATGAAATGTCAGTGAGATCAGCAGAGGGAGCATGTTGCAGAAGGGGGATTTCTGTACCTGAGGAAAAGAAGAAACAGGTCCTGGGGTTGAAGGAAAGGCAGAGCTCTGGGGCAGCTTTCCTGCAGCTGTGATGCATTAGACTGCAAGGGGATAAGGGCTGAGCATCAGCTGAGAGCCTGGTCTTCTGGGGGGGTGATGGCTGCTTGGTGGATCACATTCAGGCATGCTCTGAGCCCACTGGACCTGAGGCAGCACCCCAGCAGATACAGATGGGCCAAGGTAACCCTATGCCTCAGCTGACAGGCCATGCTAAGAGGCTGGGTTTGAGAGCTGCACCCAGCTCACACAGCACTGCTGGCTCAACCCCACCAGCTGGAGCAGAGAAAGAGCACTGCCTGAGCTCCCTGTGAGCCCCAGGCAGGGACACCCTGAGCTGCACCTACAATGGGAGGGCTCAGACAGCCAACAGCCATAGGGTGATATGGTATGGGCTCTCACTGAGATATCACCATTTGCAAAGTTGGGGCTGTTAACGGTTCCTTCTGGCAGTGTGACAGCATGGCGACCCTGCCACATTTGATCCCATCACATCTAGTGGAGAGGGATCTCCCACAGCCATGTGCCCACCACCGGGATCTGTAATTTTTGGTTCTCTGCCATCCTATGCCCCTTGCAGACTCTCCCTGGGAAATGCAACAGAACAAACTATTGCTTTTCTTTTCCTGTTACTTGCAGCTAATCTGGACTCTGTCTCTCAGGGAAACTTCCAGAATTAAGACTCATTGGAGTTTTCATTTGATTTTAAAACCACTCTCAAACTTCACACTATGCTTTCTTTTCATGCTGCCTTCCCCTCCCGAACAGCCCACCTCCCAAATGTTTTACCTCATCCCTTGCTACCCGTGGTGCATGTCAGAGAGTACTCTGAGAGTTTTGTGCCCTTTCTCTATGCACAGTTCCTCCTGCCCATTCCCAGAGAGTCTGAGCAGGCTGTTTTCCCTTTTGAAAGGAACCCTGACCTCTGATGAGAGGGGGAGTGCCCTCCCAGTCACCAGGAGTCACTGGGTTGTTGCGCTCTCCAGCACTAGAGGAATGAAGGACAAAAAGTCTGGCATGCAGAGGCAGTTGGGAAATTCTAATTAGAACTCAAAACTATGAATTAGCCCCAATGAATCCAGAGCCCACCTGCTTTATATAATTTATATATAAAATCTCACAACGAGGTGAGCAGACCAACAGAGCTCCAGGTGACACTGAAACTAATGCTCCAAGGAGATCCATGGATTAGAAATGGACCTTTGGCAGTGAAATTGTCATTGATGTGTAGAGGAATTCTGAGCCTGGTTCTCCACATATTGAGAAGTAAATGGAGAAATGAGGTGAGAGCCAAGCCCAGTAAGGGAGAATGCCTTCTGGATAGATATGAGCCTTATCCCCACACAGTTCAAAGGCTCATGGCTACAAGGCTTCATAAGACGCAACATATACCCCATTTGTAGGCAGGGTTTTGGGGCTGCTTCCAAGGTACTGTAAGATCAAGGCTGAGAGTTAAGCAGGAATTGAGGAGTCTTAGCAGAAATTTTTCTTGAGTCTTACTGGGAGAAACTAAACATACGCTTATTCACTTCATAGGTGAAGTGAACTCCAAAAATAATTGTGGGAGATTGAATGCTGAAATAGGAAGGTACCATTTGGAAGTGTTCACTCAAGCACACAAACAAGCAAAAGAAGGAATTAGAGATTACTGGTGGATCTCTAGTCACCTTATATTAGCTTCTGACACAAATACCCAAGTCCAGTCGGCTTGGGGTCCTAGGTGTCAAGTCCCAGTTTTTTCTGGATTTCACCTAGTTTCCCATAGAGCTCTGTGCCTGCTGTGACTGCTGGTCTCAGACAAGTATGTTAATTATGATTCCATGTCCACCACCTCCAGAAGGATAGAAATAGCAGAAGCACAGGTAGCCAGCTATCACAGATAGGTTACACTGCTTTTCAAAACCTCCCACCCTTCTGACCTTCAGATTTAAAGCAATGTAAAAATGTAAAAGGTATTAGAGGAAATCAGGTCTTTCATTTGTTTTGCTAAGTCTACTGAAGCTGGCATTTTTGTTCAGGAAATAAATTTAAATAAAAAAATAAATTACTTTTCCCTAAAGGAAAAGAAGGGATTTTATTAACTTTGAAAGTAAGAAAATTCCTTCTTTTCCGCTTAAACATTTCCCAAAACTCAACATGTAAGAACATAGCATTTGCATTCTATTTCACTCTTTTTTTAGTGCAGCTAGAGCTCTCCAACTGCTAGCCTGGGGGGACAATTCTGTCTGGCCCCAGAAAGATATTCCACTATTATATGACCTTTTAAAATATATCTGCTATGCAGATCCCAAATAAATTGCTGTAACAGAGTTTAGCCCCAGGTTGTCGAGACATTGTCAAGAAGTCCTGCTTTAGACAAACTTTAAAAATTCTATGGAGAAAAATATCACCATATTTTTTTCCATGGGAACAGAAAAAACTGTATTTGTCGCCTTTGTCTCACTATTGAACAACCTGTAAGCAGCTGGCACAAACTGGCAACGAGTCAGTAGAGCAGCAAGTCAAAATAGAATTGTGGAGTGCCACAAGGATGATCAGGGAGCTGAATCACCATTCCTATGAAGATGTGCTGAGGGAACTGGGGTTGTTCAGTCTGGAGAAAGCTCCAGGGAAACCTTATAGCATCTTCCAGTATTTGAGGTGGCTACAAGAGAGCTGAGAAGGACTTTTACAAAACCATGTACAGATAGGACAAGGGGGAATGGCTTGAAAGTGAAAGAGGGGAGATACAACTTCGCTATTAAGAACAAATTCTCGCCTGTGAGGATGGTGAGGCCCTAGCACAGGCTGCCCAGAGAAGCTGTGGATGTCCCATCCCTGAAAGTGTCCCAGGCCAGGCTGGATGAAGCTGGGAGCAACCTGGCCTAGTGGAAGGTGACCCTGTACAGGGCAAGGGTGGTTAGAACTTGATGAACTTAAATGTGCCTTCCAACCCAAACCATTCTATGGTTTTATTTCTTACTGTTTGGCTCTGAATTCTGCCTTCATTTTGAACACAAATTTGTCTCTTTTGCCCACTACTGGCAAGATAGTGTTGGGGAAGCTACAGGAGTGTTGGGAAGAAAATGAGATCAGAAACAAGTCTTTCTTGTGGTTTCTGGAGTCTATGAGCCTGCAGAGCACCACTAGCACCTGCACATGCTAAAGAAACCATGCTGTGATCAGGAAGCCTTTGATGTTCCCAAATTAGAGGCCACTACCCCTGGCTGACAAGAAGCAGAGAGGAATGCCAGCTACAGCAAACACCGATATCAGATATAAAATGTGAAAGTGCTCAGAATATGTCTGTTGTTTCCCTAGCGGGACTGCCTGCTCTAGTGTATAAGACTGTCTGAGAAACAACCCTGACTTCTCACTGAGGAAAGTAATTTAGTCTGGGAGGCTTCTTTGCCTGTCGCTTTTCTTCTGCCGCACACATCCAGGCTAGACCCAAATCCTTAATTTTCTCTTACCATTTTTCAAACCTCTGGCTTTTTTTCCCCCCCTGTCCCTGTCCTGCTGCAGCTGTAATGTGGCCAAATGCAGACCATCCTTCGCCTTCCCATTCACCAACACCCTGTCTATCCCCATGGCCTGAGCCTCCATCACTGACCATATTTGCATCCCTTGGGTTTCTCCTCAGGCACGGTCCTATCCCCATTCTTGTATTCAGACTTAGTGATTTCACCTTCACAGCTCTTCACCGTTCTGCCCTTCTCACTCCTCTCTCACTGGTTCTTCACTCAATGCCCAGCTGACACCTGTAGCCTCTGCCCAGACATTCCTTTTACAGCCAGCATATTTCTCCGACTGGGCCATGCTGTCAATTCCCAGTGAAATGGCAGGCCACAGCAGGATTCATTGTCTCACTCAGGGAAACATTACACTTAGTCAGACATTCCTTGAAGACAGTGACTCCCATTCTTGCAGTGGGCTGACCTAGGAAGACTTGCAAGGAGGTAAAGTGTGCCACAGCCTGAATGTCAACATCTACAGGAACCCAGAGGTTGTATGTGCACAAGGCAGAGTTTCCACTGGGTCTCTCACCTTCCCACTGCATGTGTGCGAGTTATCCTGTGTGTAGGTGTGCTAAATATCAGGGGACATGGATTACATCCTCGTGCTGGTCTCAGTGGTTCTGGTGATAATCCTCCTCTCAGTTATGTAGACAATTTAAATGTGAAGAGCTTATGTGCAAGGCTAGAAGAGAACTCCAGAGAAACAGTATTAAGGCTGCTAAGACAAGTAGACAATGTAAGAAGGGCAGCTCTTCACCCTGCCCACACATGGCTAACTCTACCTCTGTCATAAACTGACACTACAACACAGCCCAGGAACACTCACTGTTGTCTCATGAGACATATTTAAAGAAAGCATTTGAAGACATTAAGTTAGTGAAATACAGACACAGATGTATTCTAGAAAAATTTTTTAACAGAGAAGAGAGAGGGCAAGACAGGTTTGGGAAGTATTAATTAGGAAGATACGTGAGAAATTAGAAAAACAGGAACATGGATGGAGAAGCAGAGGTCAAATGGTTATCCCAAGGTGTCAAATAAGATGTAGATAAATTAAAGCTAGAGGAATTGTTTTACTGGATCACTTGGTTTGCTCCAGTCACCTCTTTCTGAGAGTAATAAGCACCTGTATCTGCCAAATTTTGCACGCCATTGAGAGGCAGACACTGTCAGGCCAGTTCTGCTCCATATCGCTGGTTTGTCCTCTACATATCTCCGTGGCATGTGTCTCTTCCCCATATCCACAGATGTAGCAGCTTCAGTTTCTCCCCATGGGACAGAGACTCCAGAAGGCTGTGAACAACCTGACTTATTCCCAGAGAGATACTATGGTTTCCCTCCACTCAGCTTTACATGCTCTGATGCCCCAGGTGTAAGCAACTGCAAGTGCCAGATATTTTTCTTCTTTTCTGCATATTCCAGATGCACTTTCACATTGCAAAATATGCCAACCCTTTCTGAAACATCCCACATGAAACAAAACAAGGAATGTTCTAGCTTACAAACTGCAAGGGCTTCTTAGGACTATAGGTTTATATGTCCTAAAGGAAATGTCTTGTTTGACTCCTAGTACAACATGAACATTGAGTTTCATTCCAGATTCCTGCAGGGAGTGCATTTGAAAGTTGCTAATGGGCCACCTCATTTGGAAAAACATCCAGTCTTCTCTGAAGATGCCAAAAGAGAGAAAATAACATCACTTGATGAGGGACATAATAGTTAATTAGGTTTGCTGTTAAATAATTATATTCCCTACTAAATTCCTCCT
>VYZT01014116.1:0-37941 GCA_013400735.1 Pomatostomus ruficeps | reverse complement strand
CAGGCTCCAGGGGAAGAAGGATTTTCACGTTGGCTCTGTGCTCCCTAGGGCAGAGATCTCCTCTGGAGAAGCTCCTCAGGCTGCTCCAGCCTCGGACTGGGCGCACTGGGAGAGCCCTGCACCTCTCCCCTGCTCTCCACCAAGCTGGGGAGAGGAGCCCATGCAGGCTGGGGACGGGCTCTGAGCACTGAAGGGAATTTCCTGGTGAGGAATTTGCTGCGTCTCAGGCAACCCCAGGAGCAGCCGTGCAGGCAGAGCTCGGCTTGGCTGCAGGAGACGCAGCTCCCTGAACCCTGCACGGGGTTAAATCACTGAAGAGTTTCTCCCTCTGCCCTCAAAATACAATTTATTTCTCATTCACAGAGAAAATCAAGCACTGAAAGATGATCAGGCAGGCCTTGGACATGCTCCTGTGTGGGAATGCCGCTGTCCTGGAGTGCTGTTGGCATCTCCCTCCCCTCAAAATACGATTTATTTCTCATTCACAGAGAAAATCAAGCACTGAAAGATGATCAGGCAGGCCTTGGACATGCTCCTGTGTGGGAATGCCGCTGTCCTGGAGCGCTGTTGGCATCTCCCAGCCCTCCAGCAGAGCCCTCACCCATCTCTGTGCAGGGATTTCGTGTCTGGGCTGGGGGTGAGGAGGCACAGCTGGTATTGGAGGTGGCTCAGTTAATTTTTAAAGGTTTGTCCTTGAGGTTTCTGCTCCTGCACTCTGGAGCCTCCTGCCTTTCAAAGCTCTGCAGGATTCTGTGACACACCAGGAGCTTAACACGATTACCCCAACTTCCACTCCCCTTCCACAGACCTCGCTCCCGGGGGCTAGTTGTAATTTGCAGTCGCAGTTTATTCGCTGTCTTTGAACAAAGAAATTTGATTTCTTTTTTTCTTTTTGTCTCCTCTTAAATCTGACAGGGTTTTTTTTTTTTTTACAAAAAAAAGAATTAAAAACTCTTAATGCTTTCATGAGGAGCTAAAATTTCTCCTGGAAAAGGAAATACTTTTGGCAAGCTGAACAGAGGAATTATATCAGAGCGGAAGGAAAAATAAATCTTTGACCTGTTTTTGTAATTGTTGCTAATTCAGTGTTATTTTTATCGTCATTGTCCGTGACAGGGCCCCTGCATGAACACAGAGGAGCAGCAGCAGCAAAATCAGGTGACAGCATCCTGCAGGACTGCTCCAGCAGTGCCAAACCGGGGCCTGGAGCCGTGCTGGATCCTTCAGTGAAAATTCTCTGCTCCAACAGGGAAAAATCTCTTTAATCGCCACGTGGGATGAAGCTGCTTGGCCTTTGTTGGCCCCTCTGAAGGACGGATTTCAGCGGCCACGGCCGCGGCAGCACAAGCCCCATGTAAATACAGCTGCTCCCTCTGAGCGTTAATTAAAGGAGCAGAGCGATGCCCACAGTTTGTCAGGGAGCAGGAAACGTAACGAGGCTCCCAGGTAATGAGTTCCTCTCACACGGACGGCAGCTCCCGGAGATAATGAGCTTCAGGAGCGAGCTGGAGGTGCTGCCTGGATGGCGGCGCGAGGAACTCGCTGACCCCGTGTTGTTCAGAGTGAAAACCCTTCAGTCTCCGCTCTCTCCTCTCAGGGCGGCGATTGCAGCGGGGCAGAGCAGCCCTAAGGCTCAGCTCAGCCACAGAGAGAACCTGGAGGTTTGGCTGAGCACCTCAGAGAGCGATTCTGTCTCTCAATGCCAGCCCCTCACCCGAGGGAGCGAATCTCCCAGCAGAGGTGGAGCTGCGCACGAGGGAACAGAGAGGGACAGAGGGACTCTTTGTGTGGGTCCCACGTGGGAGCAGAGAGGGACAGAGGGACTCTCTGTGTGGGTTCCACGGAGGGTTTAATGCTGTGAAGGTTCCAGTGATGAAGAGCAGGGAGAAGGGAGGGTCTAAGGGTTTTATACCTGGGGAAAAGGAGAGGGGAAAAGGGTTACAGCCAGTGGGGAAAGGTAAAAGGGGATGATTTCACAGGGAAACAACCAATGGGGACTGCCTGAAGGAGGGACAACAGGGGATAACCAATGGGGTGTCACAGAACATAGAACTTTCCAGACTTCATACATATTTAACTAAGGGGATACATGTTCATAAACTCATATGTAAAACAGGGAGGGGAAAACAGTAACCAATCAATTTGAAATGTGCAAACAGGGGGAACACAGGATCCTGGGTTCTCGCTGTAACCCCGGGGGAGCAGCTTTAGGCTGTGGTGTTGGGCTACCAGGAATCTGATGTTGTCCGGCCCTCTGAGGGCATGGTGGCCACAGCCCAATGCACCACAACACAGCCCCAGCGGCACAGAAATCCTGCCTGGCTCTGCTGCCGGGAGCGAGAGCCTTCTCCTTTCTCCTCAGTGGGGTTTTGAAGGATAAATCCCAGCTTGGATCTCACCCCCTCCCTTCCTCCCTGCACGGTTTCCCTGCTCAGACCAAACTCAGTCCCCGGGCAAAGCCAGGCCTTGGGGAGGCCCCGTTGTGTGGGACTGGGACTCTGCACCGCTGCTTTGGGGCACCTGGAAGTGATTCCTGAGGGAAAAGTGGTTCCAGTTCCCTGAGGGGTCTCCCCTTTCCCTGTCCCCTGGGTTTCTCCCCTGACTGGGGCCCTGCACCGCTGCTTTGGGGCACTCAGAAGTGATTCCTGAGGGAAAAGCGGCTCCAGTTCCCTGAGGATTCTCCCCTGTCCCTGTCCCCTGGGTTTCTCCCCTGACTGGGGCCCTGCACCGCTGCTTTGGGGCACCTGGAAGTGATTCCTGAGGGAAAAGTGGTTCCAGTTCCCTGAGGATTCTCCCCTGTCCCACTCCCAGCTCCGTGTGGCACAGGGACTTTATCTCCATGGGCCCTCAGTGTCCTCAGCTCTGCAGGCCACGTTAGACCGGAGGGTCTCGCTCCCCATTTTCCAGGGAAAGGCTGGAAAAGCCCTGTTTGCCCATTTCCCACCACACATCAGCGAAAGGCTGGCTCAGCCAGGCAGGGCCTGGTTTTACACTCCCCACGGTCGCGGCTCAGCCCCTGCGTGGGCCATTCCCTGCTGCTCCTGTGGCTCCTTCCACCTCAGGACATCCTGGGATTCTGGGATTTGGGACGGAATCCTGCGGCAGGGGCAGGAGCAGATGGATTCTGCTGGAAAACCAAGCCCTGTGAGGACCTGAGCCTGGTCCTGCTCTGATGAGGGGACATGCAGGGACAGAGCAGGAGCTCAGCTCTGCACGGAGCAGCTGGAGCAAATCCAGAGCTCTGACCCAGCCCAGTCCCTGCGTGGGCCATTCCCTGCTGCTCCTGTGGCTCCTTCCACCTCAGGACGTCCTGGGATTCTGGGATTCGGGACAGAATCCTGCGGCAGAGGCAGGAGGAGATGGAAGATACAGCCCTGTGAGGACCTGAGCCTGGTCCTGCTCTGATGAGGGGACATGCAGGGACAGAGCAGGAGCTCAGCTGAATCAAATCCAGGTTCTGCCCCAGCCCAGCAGCATTTTCAGAGAGCTCTCCATGGCTCATTTCACCCCGTGTGTGCTGCAGGTGAGAGGAGCAAGATGGGACGTGGTTGTTGGGCTGTATGAACAATCCCAGAGCTGGAATCTCCAGCCCTGCCCCACCACGCGAGCACAAACACTCGCTAAATATTTTCTTTCCTTCCCTGCGCTGCTCTAATCCACAGAGGACCCCTCAGCTTGGATGTGCTGCCTGTTCCTCTCTTCCCCTCTCTCTTTTTTTCTCTCTCAGAAGGCAAATTAAAGCTTTCCCTTCACATTGCAGGGGATTATTTCACTGGAGAGCCTCATGGCTGCATTCCCAAAGCAGGAATTACTGCTCCCTTTGGGCAGGGGGGCCCCAGTTTGCAGAATTTCCACGTGTGCAAAGCCCCTCTGGCAGGACCTGATTTCCCAGCACATCCCAGGGCTGCTTCCACACTGGGCCAGAGGTGCTGGAGGGAAATACCTGGAGTTTTAACTGTGGGCAGAGAGATGGGCAAAATCCCAGCTGAAAATCCAACATTTCTTGTGATTCCCCCCAGTTTCCAGCTGGTTGATGTGATTTATTCAGGTTTTGGCCTTTCCCAACCTTGGCATTGTGTGAAAAGCTGCTTAGAGCTTAATCCAGATGTGATCCAGAGCAGTACCTGTGGTGCACATGGAAATATCCACCCATCCATATAAATATAAATACAAATATAAATATAAACCACTTTTAACTGACGATTGCTCAGCCCATGAGCCTAGCCTGCAAAAATCCCTGATGGAAACCCTGCTTTTCCCGGGGGCTGTTAACAAATTTCTGTGTCATGAATTTCAATCCTCTGCTCTGTCCAGCACGGACAAAGGGCTGAGGTTGTTTCCTCCTTCCACTCTTGGGCTGAAACAACTCCAGCCCAGCTCGTTGGGAGTTTTTACAGGGCTGGGCACGTTTTTATTCTCCAGGAAGAAAGCAGATGATGTTTTTCACCACAACAACGCACATTTCTGTCACAGGGAGCGCTTCCAAAAGGAAAACAAGGCCTGTGCTGACAATGGCTCTGTTTCAATCATCAGAGATCCCAATCCAGAGGCTCCCTCCCACCAAAATCCTGGGAAAAACAAAAGCCAGGGCCAGTTTCACATCAGGAAAGGGATCAGGGCTCCAGCAGCCCCCAGCTCACGCCCAATGATGGACACAGAGACTGGAAAAGGGAATTTAACGAGGAGAGGAGAAGGGTGCAAGGAATTCAGCTGAGCAAAGAGAAACAGGAGCAGCTGGTGTGTTACAGCTGTTGGAGGAAAAAGTGTTTTCTAACTCCCCCCAAAAAAATCAAAATACATCTCGATGTTGTTGGGGTTTGTTTTTTTTTTCCCCTCCAAATTTAAAATAAGAAAAGAAAAAAAAAAAGAAAAACACGAACGCACCCAGCCAAAAAAACCCTGCCTCCTTTTCCCACTGGGCCGAAGCCAAGGCGGAGGGAGGCGGAAAATGAGGAGGATTTGCAAAGCCTCAGAATGTTCAGCGAGCAAAATGGGCGATATTTTAACCCAAACAACAGCTTTCCGCTCAAATTCTCACTTTGCCTAAAAAGCTGTTCCGTGCTCGGAGGCACACACGGAGCAGGAGAGAGGGATTTTAACTAAAATGACTTTCAGCAGCTCGGTGTTTTCTCCTGCTGGCGACTTCCAGGCTTCAAGAATTTGGAGAAAGATTAAAAAACCCCCACGACTCCAAAGGAAGGCAGGATCAGATGGAGTGCTCGGTGTTTGTTGTTGGTATTTGTTTATCGTGAAAGATCAAGGAATTATCCTGAGCACCACCTGCAGCAGGAAATGATTCCTGACCCCTTTGCCCAAAGCTCCTGGTGCTACAAGAACCCCTTTTTGGGGCCAAGTCCTTCTTGCAAACAGAGGAGATTTTATAATTTATCCCAAATGCATTTCCTGGCACCTTTCCATTTCCAAACCTTCTCTTTTTTCCCAGAGAAATAAAAGTCCCCCAACAATTCCCTGCAGGTGCCACCTCATTTCCTCCCTGCCCTCCCCCTTCAGCAGTGCTGGACATCCAGGGAATTCTCACATCTCCCCATTTAATGGGAATTTTTGGGGTTTAGACGCAGAAAGAACCCCCCAGAGCATTCCCACGAGCAGTGCTGGGGGTTGTTGTGGGCACTGCTTTGGGGAGAAAAGCAGCAGAAATGGTGAAACCTGCAGAGCAAGGAATTACCTGGATTTTCCAGTGTTTATTCCGAGGGCTCTCCAGCGTTTCCCGGGTGTTTGCTCTCCCTTTCTGCAGCTCGAGTGTTGTACACGAGCAGTGAGAGGCAAGGGCAAGACCTGAATGTTCTACTGGAAAAACCATTTAGCCAGGAATTTGATTTCCTTCAATTTTCCGATTTTTTTTGTCCCCCACTAGGGAGCAACAACCATATTGTAACGGAACTGACAATCACAGTGTCTTACTTCAAATGAAATTGTCAAAATATTGTGTCAGGGATCCTGTATGGAGTGATTTCTCCGGCTGTCACTCAACACTTGCCATCCTAAAGAGTCTGGTTTCTATTAACAAAGCCACCCAACACATAAATAATCTCCAAAACCCAGATACAGCTAAATTAGGAGCACCCAGGAATATTAACAGCAACAACAGCCTAACCTTTCAGAATGTGCTTAAGGGAGAAAAAGCAAGAAAATCCAAATTAAAGGATAACACAAAAGCCAGGCCTGTTGAAACATCTGAAATTTGACGTAATCAGTTAAAAAATGCCATTAACTCACTCCTCATCCCCCCTAACGAGATGTTTGCTCTGTGCAAATAATGACAACAGAGCAGCAGCTCCAATTTACTCCCATTTTTATGGAGTATAAAATCATCCCAGGCATCGCAGTGTTGTAGCAAAATGAGATCTTTGGTGCCTGAGCCAGGAACTGAGGGGCTGGGACAAAATCTGGGGTGAAAAATTGCAGGAGCTGAGCTGGGATCAATCCTGGGGTGCAGAACTGCAGGAGCTGAGCTGGGATCAATCCTGGGGTGCAGAACTGCAGGTGAGGAGCTGGGATAAATCCTGGGGTGCAGAACTGCAGGAATTGAGGAGCTGGGATCAATCCTGGGGTGCAGAACTGCAGGAATTGAGGAGCTGGGATCAATCCTGGGGTGCAGAACTGCAGGAATTGAGGAGCTGGGATCAATCCTGGGGTGCAGAACTGCAGGAATTGAGGAGCTGGGATCAATCCTGGGGTGCAGAACTGCAGGAATTGAGGAGCTGGGATCAATCCTGGGGTGCAGAACTGCAGGAATTGAGGAGCTGGGATCAATCCTGGGGTGCAGAACTGCAGGAATTGAGGAGCTGGGATCAATCCTGGGGTGCAGAACTGCAGGAATTGAGGAGCTGGGATCAATCCTGGGGTGCAGAACTGCAGGAATTGAGGAGCTGGGATCAATCCTGGGGTGCAGAACTGCAGGAATTGAGGAGCTGGGATCAATCCTGGGGTGCAGAACTGCAGGAATTGAGGAGCTGGGATCAATCCTGGGGTGCAGAACTGCAGGAATTGAGGAGCTGGGATCAATCCTGGGGTGCAGAACTGCAGGAATTGAGGAGCTGGGATCAATCCTGGGGTGCAGAACTGCAGGAATTGAGGAGCTGGGATCAATCCTGGGGTGCAGAACTGCAGGAATTGAGGAGCTGGGATCAATCCTGGGGTGCAGAACTGCAGGTGAGGAGGAGCTGGGATAAATCCTGGGGTGCAGAACTGCAGGGGTTAAACTTGGATCAATCCTGGGGTGCAGAACTGCAGGAGTTGAGGAGCTGGGGTCAATCCTGGGGTGCAGAACTGCAGGAATTGAGGAGCTGGGGTCAATCCTGGAGTGCAGAACTGCCCTGGGGGCATTGTTGGGGTGTCTGGGCAGGGCCTGGGGTTAGATCCATGATCCCTGTGGGGCCCTTCCAGCTCAGGACACTCTGGGATTCTGTGATCTGTGAGTCTCAGGATGAAAACCCCAAAAGGAGAGGAGTTTTGGCAGCACTTGGGCAGGTGCAGCCCCTGAGGCTGCTCTGAGCTGTGTTTGAGGGCTCGGGGAGATGTCCCAGGCCCAGCCAGGGCAGCCGAAGCCCTGAGAGTCCCGGGAGGAGGAACCTTTGTCCCATGGAAAGCCTCAAACAGCACCAGGGGAGGCTCAGGCTGGACATCAGCAGGAATTCCTCCATGGAAAGGCTGCTCAGGCCTTGGAGCTGCCCAGGGAATGGTGGAGGTGCCCAGGGAAGGCCTGGATGTGGCACTCGGGGCACATCGGGCACAGGGTGGGCTCGATGCTCCGGGAGATCTCTTCCAACCTTGATGATTTTGTGATTCCCTAAGAAAAGACAGCAAAGCACAGCGAGGTGTGTCCCACCCCGTGTCCCCACAGCTGCAGGGCTGTCCCCTGAGGCCAGCAGGGTTCCCAGCCCCGCTGGGCACTGCTCAGTGCCGTAACCCTGCCCTGGGATTTGGGGAACAACGGGATTGTCCTCCCTGCTGCCTGGCTCTGGAGAGCAGGAGCAGCGCAGGCTCGAGCTGCAGACAAGTGCATTAATCTTTTCAGGTTTCCTGGAATGAAACATCAGAGGTTTAACCTGCTCTTTATTGCTATTCCAATGCCCTGGGTGGTACTTTTAAAAATAAACTCCTGAAAGGCGGCAGGAGGGAGAAGGGGAAGGAGCCTGAAAGCTGCTGGCTCACACACTGTGCAAGCCCCAACCTCTGAAAACAGAGAAAATTTAAAAATTCAGATTATTTGATTAAGAGACTTGGTAATATTCAATATTCTGGAAGCTCTGGGTTCCAGACTTAGGGGTAAAAGAGATTTCAGCTTCTTAGTTTAAAGAAAAAATCAGGGTTTGGACTTGCAGGACTGAGGAATGAGATCGAGCAGCACAGGAAGGCCGAGGAACCACTGGAAAGGCAAAACTGAGCCTCACTATCGATTGGTATTTATGATATCTTTCTATTTTTAAAGCACATTTGGGGACCTGAAAGCTCCTGAAGTATCCAGACTGATATTTCCAAGAAAACTCTGCCAGGACAGAAACCTGATCTCCAATTTTCTCATTATTTTGGCCGTGTTTACCTCTGCTGCTCCCCCTGTTAGTTCCAGCAGAGATCACATAAAACACAATTGTGGGGACCAACAGGAAAAAGGGATTTATTTGTCCACACGCCTTCATTAACTTTTAACTTTGTGAGCTCTGGCAATTTTCGGGGCAGTTTTATGGTCACTAATGGGGTCAAGGATGAGGGATGGGGGAAGGAAGGAAGGAAGGAAGGAAGGAAGGAAGGAAGGAAGGAAGGAAGGAAGGATGGATGGAAGGAAGGAAGGAAGGAAGGAAGGAAAGGGAAGGGCCTCGGAGCAGCTCCTACAGACTCCTCCCAACAAAACCCTTCTAAACCGGGCTGAAAAGAGTTAAATCAGGTAAATCTTGATTTCACCGCCTCCCAGGTGAAGCTGGAGGTCCCTTCGGTGCCGCTGTAATGGGCAGTGATTACGGGAAGGGAAATGGGCTCTGGAATGACGGTAATTGCAGTTTCTGTTCCAGCGGGTATTTTGGGGATAATCAGAGGGATTTATTCCCTGCGAGCGGCCGGGAGGATGCGGGCGGCTCCAGGTGACTCTGGCACGGGTTTGCGGTGGGTTTGGAGCTGTGGAACAGTCCCCGCTGGAAGCAGGCGAGGCTGGCACATGCCAGGCGGGGCAGGGGCGCTCCCCCAGCAGGGCTCAGGTGTTTCATTCACCACCAGCCTCCGCAGCCGCTTTTTTCCTGCCCAAATTCAAAGCCTCTCGCTCTGACAGTTCCTCTGCCCGGGGCTTTTTCCGTGGCAGGTTCCCGTCCCCGTGTTCCGCTGGAACAATTAAACCCAACAGGAGCGGCACTTCCACCGCTGCTCCTGCCCTGCCAAACCCAAAAACGAAAGAGACGGGCTGGGAGTGACGGCGGAATAAAAGTAAAGGATTGTTTTCATCTCTGAGTCTCTGGTGAGGCTTGAATTGTGTTCTCAATAAGCTGCCAGCCTGAGCAAACTGTCACCGCTGCTCTCTGCGATGTCATTCCACGCCCGGCTCTGTCACCTTGGCTGTGCCCCCACGGTTTGGAAAAGCAGCAGAAAAGAGGATGGAAGTCAGGATGCAGTTGGGCCAGGACAATCTGGATTCCCAAAAGGCAAAATTCAGTCCCATGCAGAGAACAAACGGATTCAAGGAGACTGGAGCTGGCACATCCCTGGGCGTTCCCGAGGGCTGGGAGCTCTCAGCCACCCCGGGAACTCTTGGTTTCCCTGCATTTCATGGAGTTTACAACACTTCCTTTGCAATGAGATGGAAAAGATCACCCAAAAAGCTCATTTCTATCTCTCTCCTGGAGGGCAGTAACCCACTAAGCCATGGCAACACCAGGATTTGATTCAGAGCCCCCATTCCCTGGATTTCATTCCAAGCCCCCATTCCTTGGATTTGATTCCAAGCCCCCATTCCCTCTGGGGGGAGAGGGCTGGGAATGCAGCCCCTGCCTTCCCTAAACCCCGTGAATGAACCAGCCCTGCGCTCACACTCCGATTATTGGTTGAGTTTCCCACCTGGCAGTGTCAGGGTTTCCACAAACAGGAGAAATGGCTCAGTCACCGCCTTTATTGCAGGTGGAAGAGAAAGAAACGAGCAGGAGGGGCCTGTGGGAGCGGCAACGGCGCAGCCCTGGCAGCAGGAATGGGCCTGCTGGGCCGCAGGAATGTCACATCGCTTTTATAAATCTCCCTCACACACACCCCGAGAAACAAACAAAACGTCTCTCCCCAAAGCTGCCAGGTTGGGGAGGGATTTTGCTTCCAAGCGCTGCTTTAATCTGGCATGGAGATGATGCTCTGTCTCCAAGAGCAGCGATGCCCTTCCCATGGGAGCTTCTCCCCTCATTCCCGAGGGTGTGTCTGGCTGGAATCCACTGAGATCTCCCGCAGTTGGCTTGGATGATTCCCGCTGATTCCAGGAGGGGCTGGTGCAGGTGGGATCCCAGCTCTGAGTTGGGGCTCAGCCCCAGAGTTGCTGCAGGATTGGCCCAGCTGGAATTTTTCTCTCTTCCCACACTTTCTCTGTGCCTTGGTCCCTGAAATCCTTCAGGGCGTCCATCCCAAGAGCTCAGTCATGCCCAGGAGTGCTCATGATGCCTAATGAGTTTTTTGTCTTTTCTTTTTATACATTTTTACGCCCTTTCCCTGTCCCCTTCACAAACACTCCCTGTCCCTCAGCCCTACATGTGGAGAACCCTTGGGGGCTGAGATTGAGCTCAGCTTGGGGCTTCTCTGAGGGGAGCAGACGGAACATCCCGAGTGTCTCCAAAGCAGAGGCTCCAGCCTTGCCCGGAGCCTCCTCTCTGCAACAGGTTTGTTCAGCTGGGCTGGAGTCTCCCTTGGGGGGGTCATTAGAATGGGGGACAGTTCCCTCATTGGTTCCGTTTCTCACTGGGGATTTGAGGTCGATCTGCTCATTGCTGAGCTCCATCCAATTGGATCCGCGTTGGACCCGGGGGTGCTGCTGGGCTGTTCCCACCTGGGCCGAGTTGTGTCCCTGGGATCCCATGAACCCAAGGGAATGCCCTTTGCCCTGCGCTGCTGGGGCTGCCGCTGGTTTTTCCCAGCCCTTGAGGCATCACTCAGACCTGGGATCCTTCCAGGGACTGGGATGGATTCGTGTCCTTGGGAGGTTCCCTCCTCTCCACAGGCTCAGGGTGGGAAACCTGTGGAGAAGGGACCCCTCACCCCCATCCTGCAGCCCAGAACCTGCACTGGGGCACGGAATTCCTGCACCTCCCCTGGGAAGGAAGCCTGGTGGATTTAAGAGAATTTCTGCACTTTGTGTCTTCCCAGAATGCGTAAAAATCCCCAAAATGGTGGATATCGCCGCACTCCTCCTCCGTAGGTGCGGACAGAGCAGCAGGGGTTGAGCACAAAGGAACCACCCCCATCCGAAAAATCAAACTGAGCCCTTGCTGTGCCAGGACAGCCTGGTCCCTCGCCTGTGCCACCTCAGGGAACAGCCCTCAAAGGGCTGGAGCTCCCCACCAGACAGAGACATCTTTTAAATCAAATATTTGTCGTGGCTGTGGGAAATTAATTGCTGTTTTACATAATTAGCTTCCTAGCAGCCTGCATCGCTCCAAACAAAATGACCTGAGGGACAGCGGCAAATCCTTGAATTCTGAGCAAGTAAGTGATTCCAGTTAAAGAGATCAATGAGATGCAATTATTCATTAAAGATCTCTTTGGTGGGGTTTTGAGGAGCACTTTGCCAGAGAAACCTGAGTAATGAGGGGGGTTGGGCTAATTGGGGAAGGGATGGCAGCAAATGGTCCTGGAGAATCCCCGTCCACACCCAGCAGTGGGTCCTAAAAATGCAATTTTGGAGTGTGGGGAGCATTAGGAAGAGGCTGGGGAGTAGGGGTGATGCCTGATCAGAGGCTGCCTGGAGCAGATGCCAGACGAGATTCAGAGAATAAAATGGGGATTTATTGCAGGGCCTTCAATAGGGACACCTCGGGCAGTCAGAGCCTCTCCGGGAGAGGCCACACCCAACATGGACCCCGGGGCACGAGTTTGCTGCACTTGGATCAGTTTGGATCCATTCCCAGATCAGGGTTCATTCTCCAGTGACAATTTCAGGGGATGATGGAATTGACCCCAAGTCTGTCCCCCCTTTTAGAGCTTTAGTTTGTACACTTCAGGGCCTGGGCCAAGGAGGTGTCCTTGAGTGCAGCCTGGAGAGGATTTGTTGTGTCTGAGCAGGATGGGAGAACAGGAGCTCACAGACTGTATGGAGTTTTAGAGCCTCACCAAAGCAGCACAGGGTCTGAAAAATACAGAAGCTGAATCTTAAGGCATCAGGGGACCCCACGATCCACGAAACCTTTCCTGGTGGATGGGATCTTGGGAATCAGAGCAGTAACTCCCAGCCCTGGGATGCAGCCACAGCACAGGCCTGGGCTTTGCAGCAGCACAGGAAGCTTGAACAATAAAGGGAATTCTCTAAATGTCACACAGGAACTAAACTTTGAAAAATCTTCTAAGTCTCACTTGTAGTCAGTGAGTGCTGGCAGTGAGGCCTACAACTGAACTTGGAGTGGATTTAAGGGGATGGAGAGCAAGTTTAGATGGGATTTTGGGCAGGAATTGTTCCCTGGGAGGGTGGGCAGGCCCTGGTAGCTGTGGCTGCCCCTGGATCCCTGGCAGTGCCCAAGGCCGGGCTGGACACTGGGGCTGGGAGCACCTGGGACACTGGGAGGTGTCCCTGCCCGTGGGACAGAGCTGGAACTGGAGGAGCTTTGATGCCCCTCCCCACCAAACCATTCCAGGATTTTTTAGATCTCATGAAGGAGAATTTGTGGTCCCCGAAATCATGAATTCCTTAATCTTACCTTAAAAGCAGAGCCTGGCTCCGTCATCAGAGAGGGAAGATGAACAGAGAGCCCGAGGGTGCCAAGTTTACGGTCACTTGTTTTGGCCGTGTGCCTTACTTAGGAAAGGAAATATTCCAAGAATATCCTTTAATTAACTGAGCTCAAAGCTCACGGAGGAACAATCATTTTCGCAGAGCTGTGCAGCAGTTCCTGTTCTGTGTCCATCTCCTGCAGAGTTCTCCCTTTCCTCAGCCCTGACCCCATGCACGATCCCAGAGAACCTCCCTGGTTTTCCCAATTTCCAGCAAAGCTCCACCTTCACAAAACATGATTTTTTCCTTCCTGAGAGCCACTGGGGGAGTTCTGCTCCCAGGCTTGCTGCCTGGAGCAGGAGGATTCGTACCTGAGTGGAGCTGTCTCTGTGTGGTGGGGAATAAAGCAACAACGACCGGGTAATTCCAGATAACCTGGCAGTGATGAATGGCTGCTCCAGCAGACACTCCAAGGAAAATGCGCTTTAGCATCCCTGATTTACCCTGGGAAGCACTGGCAGGGGGAGGCAGCTCCCTCCTGCATGGAGCCGGCATTCCAGGGAGAGAAACCACCAAAAATCAGAGGGAAAAGTGCAAACCCAGGACTGCAGCCCCCATGGAGAGGGGCTCGGTGGGCTCTGCTGGGGCCTGGCACTGGCTGTGCTCCTGCAGGAAAGGTGATTTCCGTTTCCATGGAATCATTCAGGCTGGAAAAGAGCTCCAGGACCCTCAAATCCCAGCTGTGCCCGGTGCCCACCTTGTCACTGAGTGCCACATCCAGGCCTTCCTTGGACACCCTCCAGAGCTCCCTGGGCAGCTCCAGGGCCTGAGCACCTTGTCCAGGGGTACACCCCGGGATTCCTGGTGAATCCCAAAATCCAGCCGTGCTCACCCAACTGAACCTCAGGGCAGAGATCATCCCTTCCCTCCAGAGAGCTCCTGGTGCCCCCTGAGCCCCCAGGGACACGGGAGGTCCCAGCACAGAGAAGCTGGGAATGAGAATTTCTTTGGGGGTCACTGAGGAAAACCTGCCTGATGCTGAGGTGGTGTAAAAGTGCGACCTGCCCCAGAGCTGAGGGAGCTGCCTAATTACAGCAGGGTAATTAGCTACACCCTCCAGAGCTGGATGGATTTCCTGCAGCCTTGGATGTTCCTGCTCCAAAGGCTGCTCAGGGAGGGAGGTGAGGCTGGAGCTGCCAGGGGAGCACATCCAGCGCTCTGTGCCTTCCCAGGCTCCTGCAGCTGCCAGCACAGAGCTCCCTTGGCCAGGGGCCCTGGCCAGCTGGATGCTCAGGAAGCCACAACTGTCCCTCTCTCAGGGCCTGGCCATGGGATTGTCCCTCTCTCAGGATTGTCCCTCTCTCAGGACTGTCCCTCTCCCAGGGCTTGTCCCTCTCCCAGGACTGTCCCTCTCCCAGGGCTTGTCCCTCTCCCAGGGCTTGTCCCTCTCCAGGACTGTCCCTCTCCCAGGATTGTTCTTTTCCCAGGACTGTCCCTTTTCTAGGACTGTCCCTCTCCCAGGGCTTGGCCATATCTCAGGGATTAGCCCTTTCCCAGGACTGTCCCTCTCCATGTTTCTCCCTCTCCCAGGACTGTCCCTCTCCATGTTTCTCTCTCTCCCAGGACTGTGTCTTCCCAGGATTGTCCCTCTCCCAGGATTGTCCCTCTACCAGGATTGTCCCTTTCCCAGGACTGTCCCTCTCCATGTTTCTCCCTTTCCCAGGATTGTCCCTCTCCCAGGATTGTCCCTCTCCCAGGGCTTGTCCATCTCCCAGGGCTTGTCCATCTCCAGGATTGTTCCTTTCCCAGGGCTTGCCCCCAGTCCCGGGGCTCTCCGGGCAGGGCTGGGCACATCCCTCGATGGATCCAAGCCTGGAGAGGGGAGCTGGGGCTGCAGCTGGGAATTGCTGGGCATGAAGCAAACCCAGCTCACCCCCAGCCTCACCACTGCCCCTTCTCTGGTCTGGCCAGTCCCCGGCTGGGGCTGAGCCAGTGGATCTGGGAAAGATCCGGCCCCTCCGAAGCTCTGGGGCGTTGGAAAGCAGAGGGAAAGGGGTCTTGGAGCTCAGCCAGGCCAGGAGAGATCAGCCGGGGCTGCAGCTCCACAGCTGACTCCAAACGAGCTCCTCATTTACTGCACACCCAGCAGGGAGGAGAATTCCCACCCCCAGAGCCACAAACTCCTCCTGTTCCCGCTGCTCCGGTGTCGGGGTCTGGCAGAGAGCAGCGGGTGCTGCCCCAGCTCCTCTCTGATCCCTCGCAGGGCAGGGCTCCACCAGCAGCTCTGACAACTTGTCTGTCACAAAGCCCCAGCACTCCACATCCCGGTTTTACTGTAGCCTGGTGTGTGGCAGCCTGGAATTCCAATTGCTCTGGCTCTTTCTGAAGCAGATTTTCACAATGTCGCTCTTTTTTCATTTTATTAGAAAGGGACTCCCCTTCCCTAGAACCCGGCTCTCGGTGCTGTGGTTGGGTTTATTTCATCAGGATCTGGAATTACTCTGACTCCAGTCATTTCCCCCTCCCTCCCATGGACCTGGTGCTTCCAAAAGGAAACAAAAACAGAAAAGGTGAAGGGACGGGGGCAGAAATTATTAATTTTTCCTGGGAAAATGCATCCCTGAGCAGTTCATCACCATCCCTAGGCACTCTCTGCTCTCTCAGGGGTGGTGCTGCTCTCCTGCCCCTTCTGCCCCTGCCAGCACCTGCAGCAAAGCCTGGATGTGGCCATTCCCTCAATTCCCTCTCTCCAGATGTTCTATATTCCATAGAATCACAGAACCATGGAATGGTTTGGGATGGGAGGGACCTTAAATCCCATCCCATTCCCCCTCTGCCATGGGCAGGGACACCTCCCACTGTCCCAGGTGCTCCCAGCCCCAATGTCCAGCCCGGCCTTGGGCACTGCCAGGGATCCAGGGGCAGCCACAGCTGCTCTGGCAATTCCAGCCCAGCCCCTCCCCACCCTCCCAGGGAACAATTCCTGCCCAATCTCCCATCCAGCGCTGCCCTCTGGCACTGGGAAGCCATTCCCTGGCTCCTGGCCCTGCAGCCCTTGTCCCCAGTCCCTCTGCAGCTCTCCTGGAGGCCCTGGCAGCTGCTCAGCCCTTTTCTCTGGCACTGGTCACACCCATGACTCTCTTGTCACTGCTGCCATGGTCACTGTGCTGGCCCAGCCCTGTCCCTGCTGTGTTTGAGTGAGCAGAGCCCTCTCCCAGCTCAGCACTTCCAGCCGCAGCTCCATCCCCATCCCTGTGGGATGTGGGATCTCATCCTGCCCGGGGCACAGCCGGGATGGGAGGAATAACAATAACTTTGAGCCGGGGTTTAATGGGAACTCGAGGCTGCCTCCTCGCTCTCTGAAGAATCCTTTAAACATTCCCCTGCTCTTTATCTTTTGCTTCCTTTAAACTGTGATTGAATTTGGGGCTAATGAAAATGTGAGTCTGAGAGCATTTACTGGCAGGCAGCTGCTCGAGCTGTTTCATCTCTCGCTCTCCGCTGCTCCGGCTGATGAGCTCCTTCGCCGTGTCCACCCAGACAGCCACGTTTCTTCAGGGGAGGCTGCTGCATAATCAGGGTCTGAGCAGCTCCGGGCCGTTCATCTTCGCCTGGACAAGGTCATCAAGTGGGCACTGCTCCCTCATTTCCCTCCCGAATCTCTTTTCTCAACAGCAAATGGCATCTTCATAAAATGGGAGCTTTTCCTCCCGTCTCTTTCAGAGGGAGGAAGGAGGGGTTGGTGGTGAACCAGAGTCTGGGCGTTTTGCCTCCTCTGCACCGGGCAATCAGCACTTGGCTTTTCTTCTGTCTGCGGAGGGAACCTGAGACCCAACAGGGCTCAGAGCTCTCGTTCTGCCCTGGATTGCTCAGAGAGCTGCTCAGATGTGGGGGAAACATGGCACAGTTCCTCATGACAGAGGGGAAATGGGGCCAGCACAGACCCAGCCACTATTTTTGTTGATTTTTTTTGGTTGATTTTTTTGTTGTTTTTTTGTTGCTTTTTTTGTTGATTTTTTGTTGCTTTTTTGTTGCTTTTTTGTTGATTTTTGTTAATTTTTTGTTGATTTTTTTATTTTTTGTTGCTTTTTTGGTTGATTTTTTTTGTTGCTTTTTTGTTGCTTTTTCTTGGTTTTTTGTTGATTTTTTTGTTGATTTTTGTTGATATTTTGTTGATTTTTTGGTTGCTTTTTTGTTGATTTTTGTTAATTTTTTGTTGATTTTTTTATTTTTGTTGGTTTTTTGTTGATTTTTTGTTGATTTTTTGTTGCTTTTTCTTGGTTTTTTGTTGTTTTTNGAGAGCTGCTCAGAGGTGGGGGAAACACTGGCACAGTTCCTCATGACGGAGGGGAAATGGGGCCAGCACAGACCCAGCCACTATTGTTTGTTGACTTTTTTTGTTGATTTTTTTGTTGATTTTTTTGTTGGTTTTTTGTTGCTTTTTTGTTGATTTTTTTGTTGCTTTTTTGTTGATTTTTTGTTAATTTTTTGTTGATTTTTTTTTGTTTGTTTTTTGTTGATTTTTTGTTGATTTTTTGTTGATGTTTTGCTCATTTTCTTGTTGCTTTTTGGTTGATTTTTTGTTGATTACAGTTGAGGGTTTCATTTAATGACATCTGGGTATTTCAGTGCCACCCCCTTGTCCCTTCTGTGGCAACGAGACATCCAAAGCTGAGGAGGGAAGGGACATCAGAGCTCCTGGAGTCCATCCTGGTGCTGGGACCTGCTCAGGGTAACCAAAACCTCTGGAAACCCCAATTTTCCTTAGCACAGCTCCACCCCGAGCTCAGCTACAAAACTCAGCCACGGTCTCTAAAACGCATTAAAACCTCACTGACGGGAAGTTTTCGGCATTCCAGCATTTCTCATTCCCTCCAAAATTAACTCCGGTTCATTTATCCTGAATTTAATCTCGCAGCAGTAAAATCGTCGGGTTTCTCACCAGGCAGACGAGGGCTGGATGGCGTCTCGCTGAACCTTCCTGGTGCATAAATTACTTCCCGGAGAAGCAGAATTGGGACCATTTAAAACAAAAGCAGTAGCTGAAGGATGGGAATTGGCTCCTCCAGCAGCTCCTGTTTGCGTTGGAGCGCCGGGGTTTTGTCTCTGCGCTCCCATCGCTGCCTTGGAGCATAATTAACGTCTGTCTTAATCACCCTGCGGAGCTGCTCTGCAGATGAACCGAGGGAAGGGTGGCCTGGCGGGTTGGGGTTGGGCTGCTGATGAAGGCTGGGGACGGGAGCGGGTCCTGGGATGTGCCCCGGCCTCAGTTTGAGACAGCAGCTGCAAAAAGAGCCATAAATCTCCTTTGGGGTCAGAAATACCCTCCCTGCTGCCACACGGGTTGGAAACGCGAGGCTCCGGATTCTGCGGATCCAGGGCCGGGATGGAGCCGCTCATCCTGGAGCTCTCCTGCTCTGCTGCAGTGGGGCTGCATCACAAACCTCAGCCCGAGCTGGATTTTAGGATTCCCCTCATTCCCCTCATTTCCCCAGCCCCTGAGCGCTCCCCTGGTTCCATCCCAGGCCGGGGTTTGGGGCCGGCATTCAGAGGGGCTTGGCTTGGACAGCCAGGCCGTGCCAGCAATGCATCAACGCCTCAAGTGAAAGTAAAAAGTCATCACTGAGAAAAAAAACAAGTTTGGGAGGGCATAAAGGAAGCAAACAATGGCTCAGCCAAATCTTGAGGGATTGGGGATCCTCTCCATGCTGGAATTGGTGTTTTACCGTGGAGAAAATTCTGCCTGGCAGTGGCTCTGCTCTGTGCCAGCCTTGGAGGAGAGAAATGGAACCTGGGCATGGAGGGAGCAGCTGCTGGCTGGGTCCTGTTGCTGAATATCCCAAATATTCCTGTGCCTCCTGTCACCCAGCCCCTGCTCCTGGAGGAGGGGGATTACAGCCGAATCCTTTCTCTCATTAAAACGGGAAAAGAACAATCAGCAAACACAAAGCTTTCTCGTAGCGCTGCAGGAAAAGAGCCTGAGTGCTTCACCCAGCCTGCTAAAGGCTCAGAAACCAAAAGAAATGCAGAGCGGGTACGATATTTATTGTTTGGGATAATTTATTGCTTTATGTGAATCCCAGTCCTTTCTTTTGTGCCGTTCTCCCTGCTGGGAATTTAAATGAACCCATGTTTACTAATTAATTTATTTATTTATTAATTTCAGCCAATTAACCACCACAGCCCCTCCAGGGCGAGGCAGGGGTGGGGCTGCTCCTTTTTGGGGTCAAATGGAGCCCCTCAGCAGTGGTCAAGGCCGAGTAATCCCAGGCAGATCTGTGGGGTTACAGATCCAGCCTGCTCTGAAATGGCCCCATAAAGGCACCTGGCTCCAGATCTGCATCAAACCGTTTTTCACGTTGCAAATGAACACTTTTTTAAGAGCTGTAACTTCCCGGGAGTTCATGAATTTCCTGGATTCATGGCCCTTCGCTGGCTGGAGGAGATGCTGGAGAAGCCGCTGTGCTCAGGGAAAAAGGAGGGAGAGGGGCCCAGGCAGCTGAGGCAGAAGGAAAAAAATAAATCCTTAAAGATGAGATTTCCAAAAGCTGCTTGGAAATAAAAGCCGGGATAAGTGCGTGACACACTCAATAAATATCACTTGGCTTTATCACCTCTCCCATTTCCCAGCCTTGCCCAGGGATTTTGGGAACCTGATTTGAAACGTGAGGCCCTTAATGGCCAAGATCCTTAATCCAGAGCTGGAGTCCGTGGTCGGGCGTGAGAGACGCTTGGATAGTCCCAGGGAGCGGGATAGGAGGAGGAAAGGACCCCAGGATGTGTCAGGGGAGGTTTAGGTTGGACATTAGGGGGAATTTCTCCATGCCCAGGGATTTCAATGGCCCTGGGGCCATGGGCAGCACTGGCTTGGCTTTGGGAATGGTCGGACTCACTGACCCCAGAGGGCTTTTCCCACCTCAGCGGTTCTGCAATTCTGATTTTTGCTTTTTCACTGTGAAAGGACACAGCTGTGAGGTGTTTGTGCTGTGCTTTCCTACCCCAAAGAGCTCTTCCAACCTGGGCCACTTGAGGAAAGCCTCAGAGAGGCACCGGAGAGTCCCGCGGAGCCCGAGGGAGCGGAAGGGGTGACCCAGGTCCAAACAACCCTCTGGGCTGAGGTCCCAAAAGCTGAGCACAAGGCCCAGCCCCAGCTCCCAGGCTGGGATCTCACAGACAAAGCTCCCAAAATGGCCCAGCCCCAGCTCCCAGGCTGGGATCTCATGGATGAGGCTCCCAAAATGTCCCAGCCCCAGCTCCAAAACCGGGATCTCATGGACGAGGCTCCCAAAATGGCCCAGCCTCAGCTCCAGGCCGGGATCTCACAGACGAGGATCCCAAAATGGCCCAGCCCCGGCTCCAGGCCAGGATCTCATGGATGAGGCTCCCAAAATGGCCCAGCCCCAGCTCTCAGGTTGGGATCTCATGGATGAGGCTCCCAAAATGGCTCAGCCCCAGCTCCAGGCCGGGATCTCACAGACAAAGCTCCCAAAATGGCTCAGCCCCAGCTCCAGGCTGGGATCTCATGGACGAGGCTCCCAAAATGTCCTGGGGAGCCTCCCCGGCACAGCCACCTCCGGCTTTTACTGCCGCTCTGGAATCGGCTCAAACGCTCCTCCACCCCCTTGCTTAGAGCAGCAAATCCATCTTCTCCTGCACTCAGATCAAGATTAAGGGGGCTTGAGAGGTAATTAATTTTAATAATAATGCACTTTCTTCTCTCGGAGCTGCAGATGCTGCCTGGCTGTTGGGAGCCGATTTCCCGCTGATCTCGGTGAGCAGCACGAACGTCCCTATCTGCAAGGAGCAGACTCCTCTTCTCCTCACAGATCCGGGGAAAACCTTTCCTGCTTCCCAAAGCCCTGATGGAAACTCCTGCCTGGGAGCTCTCATAGGTGCTCCAGGGAGCCCGCCAGGGCTTTCATCTGTGGCAGAGAATTTGGATTTTACAAAATTCTGATTTGTTTAACTGAGGAAAAAATCTCTCCCCTCCTTCTGGGGACATAACTTGCTCCCTGGGGGTTTTTTAAAAACATCATTTTTGGGCCATTTTCTTTGGTGAGCTGGCAAATGAGAGGGACAGGGAGAGAAACAGAGGTGTAAACCCGAGGTAAAGAGGGGTGAGATGTGCTGGGAGCACCCCGGGCTCTGTATTGCCCTGACAGGGACAATTGGCACCTCCCTGTGCCCCCACAGCCTCTTCCAGCTGTGCCAGCGCCCCTGGCAGAGCTCTGCCCATCACCAAGGCCCTGTAAGGGAAGGTCTCATCCTCTTCAGTCAGATTTGAGCTGGAGAAGCTGGAGCTTCATTAACGCCTTCGCAGCCTTATCTTTACTCAGAGTGACAAATTAAATTAGCGCTGCCTTCCCCATCTCAGCGATTCCTCCCCTAGGCAACCACCAGCAGCACGGAATGAAGGACAGGAGGGGATCACTGGGCTCTTCCAGGGCCAAACGGGATTTCCAGGAATCCCGTTTGGCCCTGGAGCTGCATCCCCTGTGCCCGGTGCCCTGACAGAGGGGCCCTCCCTGTCCTGCCCTCTTTGGGATCCCCAAATCCAGGCTGGATTTTGATGTTCAGGCAGGAGCCTCCTCCCTCCCTTCGTGGTGTTTCCCCTCTGCCAGCTCTGTGAAGGTCTGGGTGGGAAAAGCCCCATCCATGGTCGTGGTGAGGGTGGAAATTCAGAGCAGAGAGGGTTTTGCTGCAGGATTTTTGTTTTCAGCTACTCCTGAACAAACGGGGAGGTGTTGGGAGTTTGTTACTCGCAGAACCCTGGGGTTTTGGGGCTGTTTAGGGCTTGGGGAAGGGTGTGAGAGGTGGTGTCCTGGTTTGAGACAAATTTGGGAGGAGACTCCCGAAAAGGTGTCTCCTCTAAAAGGCAGAATTTCAGCCTTTCCTCCAGCCAAGGTTTGAAAGGAATCTTCTTGGAGGAAAGTAAAAAAAGCTGTTTATTTAACAAGCAAGGTGCACGCAGACACAAGGGGGAAAAAAATTAATAATATTAGATAATATAGATAATAAACCTTCTGTGCTGTGGGGAAAGATGGGGGATTTTAGAGTCTCTCCTTTCTCTGGTTCAGCTCCTCCCGAGGGTTTGGCCTGGCTGGGCCGGGGGGTCCGGCAGCTCCCGGCGAGGGTCCCGTCACTGTCTCCCCCGGAGATGGGCTGATTGTCCAGTAGGGAAAAAAACCTGAGCCGAACAGTCCAAAAAGAGGAAAAAACCCCCAAAACAACTGCAATCCCAGTGAGAAGGAAAAAACCCTCTCTGTCCTAACTCACAGCTGGACAGACTAGTGGGGAAAGAAAAAAAAGGAAAAAACCCAAAAAACTTGGTTTTAACTCAAAGAGATAAAAACAAACCGTGCTAGACTTTCTCTGGCTACTTCTCTGTGCCAGCTCAAGGTTCCAGGAGCCATTCCTGGGCATGAGCAGCCGATGGGGAAATCCAGAGCAGAAAATCACCCCGGGACAGGTGGGAGGGGCAGGCAGAGCCTTTCCCTGCTCCTGTTTTCCCCGGAGCAGGGCGGATCTGTCAGCTGGACGTGACTCGAGCTCCGTAACCTTGTGAGCACCAAGCGTTTGGAGCAAGCGATTTTACATTAAACACTGAATATCGCGGCGATTAAAGCCCATCCATCACACACGTGAGGTGCCTGAGCAGAAATGAGCTGGAGCAGCTCCTGCAGCGCTGGCT
Source organism: Pomatostomus ruficeps (assembly GCA_013400735.1). Classification (NCBI taxonomy): domain Eukaryota; kingdom Metazoa; phylum Chordata; class Aves; order Passeriformes; family Timaliidae; genus Pomatostomus; species Pomatostomus ruficeps. The sequence goes on along the minus strand of VYZT01014116.1, from coordinate 15,349 downwards.
GGGGGGACGTTAAACACCCGCGCTGGGTGTCACTCGCTGCCAGCCCGGAGGGGACACTGGGCACTCAGAGCAGGGCACAGACCCGTGAACTTTTGGCTTCAGCCTCAAAACCGCTCTTTGCTCGGCACTGCTGGCCCATCCCATGCACTCTGCAGTTCTGGGGTTGAGCAGGTCCCTCCCTGGATCCTCGGGCCCGCGAGCTTTGCCGTGTGTTTGTCTCGGTGTTAATTGGGAGCGCTGATTGGGAAGGTTTTGGTGCAGATTTCCAGAGAAATCCGCGTCAGGGAATCTCCGGCTGCAGCTCCAGGTCAGGGCTGCTAAACCTCCACTGTGTGAACCCCGGAGAGGATGAGAAATGCTGATTATAACGTGTCGGTCTCATTAATGAGGCTCATTTAATGTGGCCTCTTCTTGCAGGAGTGCCTGGGAGCCTCCTGTTTCCTAATGGATTTCCCTTCCCAGTGGCGGAGGAAATGCTGATTTGCCTGACAGGAGGAGGTCGGGGATTTTTTTACTGATTCCCCTGACAGGAGGAGCTTGGGGGTTTTTTTGCTGATTTCCCTGACAGGAGGGTGCAGCCCGGTGAGGGTCAGGTTTTTATCTCAAGTAACAAACGAGAGGACAAGAGGAAACGGCCTCAAGCGGTGCCAGGGGAGGTTTAGGGGTGGCATGAAAGGTTGGCTGGGGCCTGGAGCAGCCCGGGGCAGTGCAGGGTGTCCCTGCCTGGGCAGCGATGGGAAGAGGGGAAGGTGAAATCCCGGCCGCTTTCAGATCTGGGATCAGCTCGGTTGCCCTCCAGCCTTCGCAGGGCTGAGTCTCCCCCCTCAGCCAGGCTTTAGGGGAAGATTAAGTGTTCCAAAGCCCGATTTACACTTCAAACCCCAGCCCAGGCCTGGTGTGAGATCAAAGTGAGAGCGGGCTTTGGGCGCATCGACTGATCCTGCAGCGCTGCCCCTTCCGGCTCGTGCAGGATCAAACAAGAGTTTGGGAACAGAAGAACTCCCAGCATTGTTATTTCTTTTTTCCAGGTAGGAAGTTTGTAATCCCGGGTATTTCCATGTCTCCCTCAAAGAGAAACCCTTCCTTTGTGCTGTGGGGGACCCTTCCCACGTGCGGCACTTGTGCCTCCCCATCCCAGCCTGCTCTCGTCTGCCAAAGGCTCCAGACCCGGATCCAGGGGTGGTTCCTGCCCGGACCCAGGGGTGGCTCCAGCCCCAGATCCAGGGGTGGTTCCAGCCCCAGATCCAGGGGTGGTTCCAGCCCCAGATCCAGGGGTGGCTCCAGGTGTGGTTCCAGCCTCAGATCCAAGGGTGATTCCAGCCTGAATGCCAGGGGTGGCTCCAGCCCTGGATCCAGATGTGGTTCCAGCCCCGGATCCAGATGTGGCTCCAGTCCCGATCCAGGTGTGGCTCCAGCCCCCTGGAGCAGCTCCTGCTGCTCAGAGCCCCCAGTTCATCCCTGGCTGGAGCTCAGCCCCTGTCCCAGCTGCCTCCACCCCCTGGGTCACGCCTGCACCAGGATTTGGGGGGATCTGAGACTGCACTAAAAGCATCCCGGCCTGTCTGTGAGAGGTGAGAGCTGTGAGCCCCTGCAGGGCCGTGTCCTCCTGTCCCCAAAGTGCCCACGGGGCTGCTGGGGACAGGGATTGTCCCCAGCTCCCATCCCTCCTCCCTCCTCCAGTCCTGTCTCCCTTTCCCCACCTCCAGACACGAGCCGAGCACCAGAAAGCGCCTTAGATCAGCGGTGACTCGTTGTTGCTCTTTAATTCATGCAAATGTTCTTTTTAACTAGCTCCGAGTCTCCAACAACCCTCTGGGGAACCTTCTGCCTTTATGATTATTGAAACAAAAGTCTATTTCCTTTAAGCACAAAACAACTGGGGGAGAGAGGGAGAGAACCTGTTTTCTTTGCGAGCAAATTCAGTAAATTTAAAGGTCAGGTGCGAGCTGACGGAGCAGTGGGTGAATCAACACTGGGGAGAATTCTCTGCAGCAGCAATAAAAATGTCCCTGTGCAGGCACACGGGATCCCTGGGGTTTGTCTGTGCCCTGAGGAGTGTGGGACAGGGTTGGTTGGGCAGTTTTGGTGCCCCCAGTGGGCACAGCACCAGCTCTGCTGTCACTTCACAGCTGGAGCACCGTGCTGGGCCAAAACCTTGGGGGCAGGCACAGGGGTGGCCTCAAAGCTGGCCAGGCTCAGCTTGTGCTGCAGCCCCGCGTGGCTCAGGATGGATTTCAGGGGAGATTTCTCTCCTGGGAGAGTGGCGAGTGCCCATCCCTGGCAGTGCCCAGAGCCGAGCCCACGGGGCGCTCCACAGTGGGATCCAAAGGTTGGACTTGCTGCCCTCGGGAGTCTTTTCCAGCCTCAGTTGTTCTGTGATGTTCCCACAGCCCCTCCTGCTCTCACAGAGTGCAATTCCCACCACATCCCTGGTTTTGCCTGCGGAGCAGCAGCAGCAGACACCCCTGGAGTTATCCACGGAGCTGTTCCTGCCCGGCTCTCCCGGCGTTCCTGCCTCGGCGCTGGAATGATGGATGTGGGCTCTGAGCCTCAGCCTCCCTCCCTGCCAGGCTCCCTGGGGACACCAGGACAGCCCCAGGCACAGCCTGACACATCCCCAGCTCCGAGCGCCGCCAGGAGCCGCAGCTGCAGATGCTGATGTTGAGTTACTGATGCTGAAGGGCCCCATAAATACCCCGGGAAGGGTCGCTCACCCTGGGAAATGGATCTGAGCCCTTGGAACGCGAGGTCTGGGCAGGCACAGAGCCAAGGCTGGCTCTCCTGCAGGGAGCTGATGGGTTTGCAGGCTGAGCTCTGCTCTCTCGGGGGTTTGGGGTCGCTCTCGGGGTGAGGAGCAGCCTCAGCAGGGCACTGCAGCTCCGTGAGATGCCCGGGGCTGGGGTAGAGCTGCTGCCAGACCCAGCCTTGGTCCCCAGCTGTCACCGATGCAGCTCGGGGCGGCTCCCCTGGCTCCGGCTGTTCCTGCCCGGCTGCAGCTGCCAGGAATAGAGGAGGAGCATCCAGGCAGCTCCCCTGATTTCCCTGCGCACCCCACAGGGGCTCGGGGGGTTCCCCAGCCCAGAGGGACTCTGTGCTCCGAACCCACAGGAACCCCCAGCCCTTCCAGCAGCCTCTGGGAGCTCCCCGTCCCTGCTGCACGCGGGAAGTGCTGCCTTGGGGGCTGCTGATGGTGATGAACGTCCCACAGATCTCTCCTTGTGGGCAGCAAACCCTTTCCTTTCCTTTCCTTTCCTTTCCTTTCCTTTCCTTTCCTTTCCTTTCCTTTCCTTTCCTTTCCTTTCCTTTCCTTTCCTTTCCTTTCCTTTCCTTTCCTTTCCTTTCCTTTCCTTTCCTTTCCTTTCCTTTCCTTTCCTTTCCTTTCCTTTCCTTTCCTTTCCTTTCCTTTCCTTTCCTTTCCTTTCCTTTCCTTTCCTTTCCTTTCCTTTCCTTTCCTTTCCTTTCCTTTCCTTTCCTTTCCTTTCCTTTCCTTTCCTTTCCTTTCCTTTCCTTTCCTTTCCTTTCCTTTCCTTTCCTTTCCTTTCCTTTCCTTTCCTTTCCTTTCCTTTCCTTTNTCTCCTCTCCTCTCCCAGCAGAAGGATCTGCACAGATCCAGTCCCGAGCACCCTGAAACGCCACTGGCAGGGGTGACAATTCCTGTACCCCAGAGGGACGTGGCTCAGTGCCATTCCCTGCCTGTCCCTGTGCCACAGTCGGGGCAGAGGCCCTTTGCCCGCAGCCCTGGATCACCCTGATCCAACCCTCTTGTTTGCGGGGTAATGAGTTCTAATCTGCCCGCTCAGACAGACACGGGAAAAGGAAAACCAACACGGCCTCTAAAACCAATGAGCCAGTAAATAGAAGGCTATAAATAATCAGGAGAAAGGATTTAATTAGCAACAGAACTCACTTGCAGGGCGCTGGGTCGGTGTGGGTGCCTCTCGTCTGAAACTGCCTCACGCGCCCCCGGCACTGCCCAGCCCTGCTCCCCTTCCCGTGCCCACGCAGACCCCAGGGCTGAGCTGGGTTTGGGAGGGTTTGGTGCCCCAGCTGGGCTGGGACAGCTCTGTCCTGGCAGTGCTGCTGGGCTCCAGCAACCTGGGATTTATGGGGTCATGGAATCGGTCAGGATGGAAAAGCTCCCTGAGATCAGAGCCCAGCCTTGAACCCAGCACTGCCAAGGCCACCCCTGACCGTGTCCCCAGGTGCCACATCCACGGGGCTTTTAAATCCTCCCAGGAATGGGGACTCCACCTCTGCCCTGGGCAGCTGTGCCAGGGCCGGGCAGCCCTTTCCATGAGGAAATATTCCCAATATCCACCCTCAGCCTCCCCTGGCCCAGCCTGAGGCCGTTCCCTCTCCTCCTGTCCCTGTTCCCTGGGAGCAGAGCCCGACCCCCCCGGCTGCCCCCTCCTGTCAGGGAGTTGTGCAGAGCCAGAAGGGCCCCCAGAGCCTCCTTTGCTCCAGGCTGAGCCCCTTTCCCAGCTCCCTCAGGATTCTCCAGCCCCTCCCCAGCTCCTCTGCTCCTGTCCAGAGCCGGGGCTGTGCCCGCTGCAGGTGCCCAGCTCTGCTGCTGTCCCTGCCCGCGGGGGATGCTCGGGGTCCAGGAGAGCGCCCGGCTGGTGAAGGAGCTCTGGCCCTGCTCTGCTGCTGCCTCAGCTCAGGGCAGCGCAGGAGGTGAAGGCAGACAGGCAGAGAGCCCAAAATGAGGTTAAATTGCACCCAGAGCTCTGGTTTGGGGTGTCTGGGCTGAGTTTAGGGGAGGGTTTGACCCATGCCTGGTGCATCCCGACAGCCCCAGGCTGCAGAGGGATCCCTCTCAGAGGCAGCTTCCCCAGAGCTCTGTCTGTCCTGTCCTCTGCACCTGTTTGCTCCCCCAGCCACAGCTCAGGCCTTTCCTCATCATTCCCTCTGATGCCTTGGAGAGGCTCCCTGGAACAGAGGCCAGACAAGATGAAGAGAATAAAATGGGGATTTATTGCAGGGCCTTCAATAGGGACACCTCGGGCACTCAGAGCCTCTCCGGGAGAGGCCACACCCAAGATGGACCCCAGGGCACGAGTTTGCTGCACTTGGATCAGTTTGGATCCATTCCCAGATCAGGGTTCATTCTCCAGTGACAATTGCAGGGGATGATGGAATTGAGCCCAAGTCTGTCCCCGCTTTGAGAGGCTCCGTTTCCATCTTTGGGGGCCTGGGCCAAGGAGGTGTCCTTGAGTGCAGCCTGGAGAGGATTTGTTGTGTCTGAGCAGGATGGGAGAACAGGAGCTCCCAGCCCGTGGGGAGTGTGAGAGTTCCACACTAAAGCAGGGCAGCGGCTGGGAAATAGAAAAGCTGGATCTTGAGGCATCACCCTGCTGCGAATTCTCCCGAGGTTTCCAGGTGAGGATGCTCTGGGGTGAGCAGCATCAACCCCAAACTCGGCATTTCCCAGGAACGGCTCCGCTGATGAGCAGCACGCTCTGCCCTGTCTGAAAGAGCCATTTGATCGTGACAAGAACGATTCCATCAGGCCAGGGCAGCCCGTAAAGATCCCCGTGCTGTGTTTTAGTGCCGCTCTGCAGGACCCAGCCAGACGCCTCTTCAGTGCCCACGTGCTGCCGGGGTTTATTGCTGCCGCATCTGCCGCGGATTCCAGCGAGGGCCAAAGGTTCCGAATTGCAACTCAAGGACCCTCCACCGCTAAAAGATTTTATTGGCCGTAAATCTGTTATAAAGTGCCCGTGTTGACAATGGGGAATAATACAATCAAACTCGTTCTCCCCACCAGCGGCAGCGCAGCGAGGAGCCACAGGAATTAATCTGTCTCGTTAAGTGTCCCAGGGCAGGAGCCTGGCAGGAGGAGAAAACACTCGGATAAAACACAAGGAAGCGGCTGATTTAAATCCCATCCTGAATTCCAGAGGGGCTCTCCCCCAATGGATCCCAGTCCCAACCTTCTGAGCCCCGTTCCCCCTGTTGAGTGATCAAAAAACCTTCAGAGCAGGAGCAGCGGCTTCTTTTGTGCTGCTTCATGGAGAACATCGATGGCCAACGAGATCTTCCCTCGAGGGAAGGGGAGCCCCAAAGGTTCCGAGGTGTTGCGGGCAAAAAGAGCGACAAAAAATCAGAGTGGCTGTGAAAGCCCCCCGGGGTTTGTGGGGAAATGACAGCCCTGGGGTGGGAATCGGTGTCAGTTTGTCCCCAATGTTTTCAGAGGTTGGTTCTCCTCACCCTGGAGGCCCCTTCCCAGCTCTGTTCCCGTCTCCACAGCAACAGGAGCAGCTCCAGCCTGTGGGATGAGGGATGAGGGACGTGGGATGAGGGATTTGGGATGAGGGATCTGGATGAGGGATGAGGGATGGAGGATTTGGGATGAGGGATTTGGGATGAGGGATGAGGGATTTGGGATGAAGGATTTGGGATGAGGGATGAGGGATGGAGGATTTGGGGTGTGGGATCTGGGATGAGGGATGAAGGATCTGGGATGAGGCATGAAGGATGTGGGATTTGGAATGAGGGATGAGGGATGAGGAATGAAGGATGAGAGATGAGGCATTTGGGATGAGGGATCTGGGATGAGGGATGAAGGATCTGGGATGAGGGATGAGGGATCTGGGATGAGGGATGAAGGATGTGGGATTTGGAATGAGGGATGAGGAATGAGGAATGAAGGATGTGAGATGAGGCATTTGGGATGAGCAATGTGGGATTTGGAATGAGAGACTTGGGATGAGGGATTATGGGGAGAGAGGGAGAGAACCTGGGGGGTTTTTTTAGCAAATACAGTAAATTTAAAGGTCAGGTGCGAGCTGAGGATGAGGGATGCAGGATTTGGGATTTGGGATGAGGGATTTGCGATGAGGGATGAGGGATTTGGAATGAGAAATGAGGGATGAGGGATGAAGGATGAGGGATGAGGGATGAGGGATTTGGGATGAGGGATGAGGGATGAGGGATGAGGGATTTGGGATGAGGGATGAGGGATTTGGGATTTGGGATGAGGGATGAAGGATGTGGGATAAGAGATTTGGGATGAGGGATTGGGGATTCAGAATGAGGGATTTGGGATGAGGGATGAGAGATGAGGATTTGGGATGAGGGATTTGGAATGAGGGATGAAGGATGAGGGAAGTTCCCACCCCAGCAGGCCTGGGCCGGGCAGCAGCTGGAAGCCCAGGGTGGATTTTCCACAGCTCCAGCACTGAACTCCTTGGGAATCCTTTCCTCTCCCCGGCACGGGAAAGGGAGGGATCAGAGAGGAAGCGGGAGGAGGATCATCTGATAAGTGCAAACATTAAAGCTGCATTTAGCACCTGTCTAATTTTTAATATGAGCTGAGCTGCAGTCGGATATTGGGCACTGAGCTAAGTGACAATTTATGCAGCAATTCCAAATTAGCTGTGGCACACAGAGAAAGGCATTTCTTTGGCTCAACAGCCACAGAGGAAACTAAAATCACTCTGATCCCAGCCAAAAAGAAAAATAGGTGTGTTTGGGGGGAGGGGAGCCTGAAAGCTCAGGGTTTTCTTCCTTTGTGTGAAAATGGTGGGAATTTGGAAGGGCAGGGTTTTGAAAGGAGTAACCTCAGGCTGTGAAATGTTTCTATCCCTTCATTGGGCAGGGCAAGATGGGATTTGGGAAGGAATTTCCTCTCTGTTTGTGGCAGGTTTGGGGCCATGGATAGGGGGATTTTATCTCTGTTCATGGCACACTGGGGGCCATGGACAGGGGATTTTATTTCCCTGGCAGGTTTGGGGCTCTGTTCAGGGCAATTTTATCTCTGTTCATGGCAGGTTTGGGGCTCTGTTCAGGGTGATTTTATCTCTCTGTTCATGGCAGGTTTGGGGCTGTGCTCAGGGGGATTTTATCTCGCTGTTTTAGTAACCTCAGGTAGAACAAGCCCCAGAGCAGGAGATCGGCAGCAGGACCGCCCTGGCACCTGCACATCCGCAGGGTTGAGGTTTCAGCTGAGCGCCCTCGAGCCAAGGTGAGCCTGGATCTGAGCTGGGAGCAGTGACATCAATGATGATGCCTCAAGATTCAGCTTTGATATTTCCCAGCCCCTGCCCTGCTTTAGTGTGGAACTCTCACACTCCCCACACGCTGGGAGCTCCTGTTCTCCCATCCTGCTCAGACACAACAAATCCTCTCCAGGCTGCACTCAAGGACACCTCGTTGGCCCAGGCCCCCAAAGATGGAAACGGAGCCTCTAAAAGGGGGGACAGACTTGGGCTCAATTCCATCATCCCCTGCAATTGTCATTGGAGAATGAACCCTGATCTGGGAATGGATCCAAACTGATCCAAGTGCAGCAAACTGGTGCCCCGGGGTCCATGTTGGGTGTGGCCTCTCCCGGAGAGGCTCTGAGTGCCCGAGGTGTCCCTGTTGAAGGCCCTGCAATAAATCCCCATTTTATTCTCTTAATCTCATCTGGCCTCTGTTCTAGGGAGCCTCTGCTCAGGCATCAATGACGGGGACACAGAGCTGCCTGTTCACGACAGGGACACAGCCCCCAGCCGGTCGCTCACGGGACAAGGATGGGGTTTTGTACTAACAGGGATTTTTTTCACTCCGTGTGGGACTCCAAATGCGGCTCCCGTGCAGGGCTGCTCAGAGGGTTCAGTCTGGGTGGCCCCCGAGGCTCTCTGGTGATGAAATCCTATTTCCTGCACTCCTGAGCGGGGAATTCCCACCGCGGTTTAGGGACGGAAACTGCAGAAAGGGCGACACGAACATCCTGGGCTGCGGCTGGGGCTGGGCAGGGCTGGGGGCAGCTCTGGGGTGTCTGGGGGATTTTTTGAGTTCATGGGGATTTTCTCTCTTATTCGTGGCAGGTTTGGGGCTGTGGACAGGGGATTTTATCTCTTTGGGCTGCGATTGCCGCCCTGAGAGCTCCCCGGCTCTGCTGCCCCCTCAGCTCCGGGCTCAGTCACTCCTCAGGCCGCGTTCCCTGCTCCCTCTGTTCGGGAATTTGGCATTTTCCATCATCTCCAAATGGGTTTCGGGCTCCTGGAGCAGCCCCATAAAGCAGCCAGGAGCTCTGGGGTGTTTTGGGTCACTTTGGGCTGCAATTGCTGCCCTGAGAGCTCCCCGGCTCTGCTGCCCCCTCAGCTCCGGGCTCAGTCACTCCTCAGGCCGCGTTCCCTGCTCCCTCTGTTCGGGAATTTGGCATTTTCCATCATCTCCAAATGGGTTTCGGGCTCCTGGAGCAGCCCCATAAAGCAGCCACGAGCTCTGGCAGTGACTGCACTCAGCGCTTTTATTGCCTCCGCCGCTGAACAGGAACTGTTTGTGCATCTCAATCAGGAACCGGCCCCCGCTCCGCTCCTGCCGCCGGGGAAGGAAGGGACTGAAAAGGCTCTGAGGGCAGAACCTGCTGCTCCAAGGCCCAAATCCATGGAATTGTTGCAGTCGCTCCATCTCAGCTGGAGCTCTGAGCCCCGTGTTCAGCGGCAGAGGGAACCCTGTTGTTAATTAGGAGTAATTTTAATCCTGCAGGCGGGTTTGGGGTTGGATTTTTTTAGGCAAACGACCTCATTTCATGTAAAGCGGCACATCCGGGGTGTTTGCTGGATATCAGCAGGTCTGGCGCTCTGCTCTCAGCACCCCAGAGCAGGGCTGGTGTCCCAGGGCCCAGGGCTGGCGAGGAGGAGACTCAGACCTCCAGGGGCAGGCAGGGTGTGCAGAGACCTGGTCCTGATCCGTCCCTGATTCCTGATCCCTCCCCGATTCCTGATCCCTCCCTGGTTCCTGATTTCCTCCCTGGCTCCTGATCCCTGCCTGGCTCCTGATCCCTCCCTGGCTCCTCATCCCTGATTCCTGGCTCCTGATCCCTCACTGATTCCTGATCCCTGATCCCTCCCTGGCTCCTGATCCCTCCCTGGCTCCTGATCCCTCCCTGATTCCTGATTTCCTCCCTGGCTCCTGATCCCTCCTTGGTTCTTGGCTCCTGATCCTTGCCTGGCTCCTGATCCCTCCCTGATTCCTGATCCCTCCCCGGTTCCTGGTTCCTCCCTTCCAGAAGCAGCCCAGGATCAGATCCAGCCACAGGAGTCGCTGCAGGGCAGGGAGGGAGCCGGGACCAGCTGGGCTCCGTTCCTTGGGATCTCCTGGAATTGGGAGAGGACACTTCCAGAAGCTGCCCTGCCCCGCTGCCTCAGCCCCAGCTGTTCCCAGCTGTTCCCAGCTGTGAGGAGCCGATGAAGCACAAGGATGTCCGGCAGGGCTGGGACTCTCTGGGGTGAGCGTTGGAGTTTTTCCAGCCTGGCCCATTCCAGGATTCCGTGCTCTGTGTGCGGAGCCTCCCCCGAACTCCCTGTGCAGGATTTGCTGCCCCATCAGCTCCAGCTGCTTTCCTTGCACCCCTCCTCTGCCTGTCCCAGCCTGTCCCCCCTTCCGTGGGACCTTCTGGGGGGTCCCTCCAGCTTCCAGAAGCCCCAGCCCAGCCGGGCCCAGGAGTTCCACCAGTCTGATGCACGTCACGGACCCCCAGCAGCACATTCTGGTCAGGGAGACACAAAAATGATGGGAAGTTGGGAGAACTGGGCCTGCGAGCTCTGTGAGGCAGCAGAGCCGTTTGAGGCTGCAGGGGAGGCTGTTCTGGGGAGAGTGAGGAGGAATTATCCTCACCAGGCACCCCCAGCGCAGGCTGGGGCTGTGCAGGGAAAGTGCAGCTCAAGTGCTTAAAGGAACATTTTCACACCAAAGGGTTTCCAGCGGGTGAACCACAGAATATCCAGGGTTGGAAGGGACCCATGAGGAAAATCCCATCCGTGCTCCATTTGCTGCATCACCCACAGTGGGGTTGGGAGGAGTTTGGGGCCAGCAGCTGGAAAAGCGGCACCGCCAGCGCCAGCCCGGCCGGGCAGCGACTCCTGGATGCGGCTGAGCAAAGCTGACAAACTTCATTTCCAGCACCGGGAAATTGCTGCCATTAGTGAGGGAACAACGGGAGCACTCGGGCAGCTCCTTTAACTCCATCCTGAAGGAACTTTTCACCTCTCTCCAGCCCCGAGTCACACCTGCGCTCCCGGAGAGGCGGCACAGCCCCGCGGAGCATCTGTGTCCCTCCGGAATAAAGAATTGCGCCAGGACAAAGTGTTTCTGCGAGGGAATGTGCTCCTTGCATAGTTATTAATTCATTACTGGCCGTAGCCAAACTCACTCCTCCACTAAGTCATCTGTTAAATGAGCCAAATGAAATTTATTAACACGGCATTGATCATTTAAGTCTTTTAGCATAAAGCATAATGGAACAGCGGCAGAATTAATAATTCCTCGCCCGGCTTCTGGCTGATGGCTCGTGCTCAGGGCACCGTGTTAGGGCTCCGGTCGCTCCCGAGCTCACTCCCAGGCAGGAATGTCAGAGCAGCAGGCGGGGATCGTTTAAAGCGCTTCCCTTCGGACTTGGCCTGGAATGGCTCTGGAAACGGAGTCGGGAAAACAGAAGCGAGCTCCCAACCGGCCCTGAGGAGTGTCCAGCCAGAGGGAGGAAGGAATTCTTCCTCGGACAATAAATAACGGGGGCGTTGCTGCGTTCGTGCTCCCGGCCCGTCCCGGCTGAGCTGCAGCTCCTCTGGCGGGACCTCGCCCAGTCCTGCCCGTGTGAAAAGCCGGGGGGGCTGGGGCAGGGCTGGGACAGGGCTGGGACAGGGCTGGGGCACAGAGCCGGGTCCGATCCTGGGTTGGGGCAGGGCACAGAGCCGGGTGTGACCCCGGGTTGGGACAGGGCACAGAGCCAGGTCTCACCCTGAGCTGGGACAGGGCACAGAGCCGGGTGTGACCCCGGGCAGGGGCAGGGCACAGAGCCGGGTGTGACCCTGAGCTGGGACAGGGCTGACCCTGGGCACAGAGCCGGGTGTGACCCCGGGCTGGGGCTGGGCACAGAGCCGGGTGTGACCCTGAGCTGGGACAGGGCACAGAGCCAGGGCTGAGGCACAGAGCCGGGTCCGTCCCCGGGCAGGGCACAGAGCCGGGTGTGACCCTGAGCTGGGACAGGGCACAGAGCCAGGGCTGAGGCACAGAGCCGAGTGTGACCCCGGGCTGGAATCACCGCCCAGCGCAGCTCCGGCCGCCTGTAGGGCTTGTCCCAGGGTCACTTTTAGGGAGGAATCCTCGCCCCCACAGGAAATTGTGTAAGCACCGTTCTGTACGGGTGGGCTCAGCCGTCACAAAGCTCTGCTCGTTCATGTTCACCAAGCTCGGTTTGTTCCCGCTGGGGACAATCCAGGCTTTAGGCAGAAAGGGATTTCCGAGGGGTTTCCAATTCTGAATGGGATGGGGGAGCGCTGCTCCGTGTGCCTCCTGCTGCCCCCGGAATTGAGCAGAAATCGGGAATCTCTCTGAGAGACGAGGCAGGAGCTGGGGAGACCAAAGGCTCTGACCCTGGAGAGCCCTGCGGACCCGGGGACACCGTGAAGCGCCGCTTGTGAGAGCCTCAGCAGCCGCCAGACCTCAAGCATTTCCTGCAGCAAACGGCAGACGGGTCCCGAGGTCACAAACACTGCAAGTCACGAAAGAAATTAAGTCAGAATTAACCTTTGAGGGTCTAAAACGAATTAGGTGGGACTTACAAGGTCCGGCCAGCAGAGAGGGGGAGCACAGCCCCGGCAGGGAGGGGACAGAGAGCTGCGAGGGGACAGTGCCGGGCTGGGACTGCTTCTCACTGACTCGGAACGAAGCCGAGCTGGGGTTCCTGTGCCAGGGGCTCTGAGCCGCGTGTGGGATTCACCCCTCAGCCCCGACCCCGCGTGGTGCGGGGTTATTCCCGAGATCCCGGAGCGGGAGGCCCTGGGAGGGTCGGTCCTGCGGGCAGAACCCGCTCCGGGTCCGTCCACGAGGGACCAGGGCTGCTCCAACCGCGCCCTGCTCCTGCAGCCCCTCAGCCCCCCGGTCCCTGTCCCTCTCTGCCCCGCAGGTGTCCCTGTCCCTGCAGGTGTCCCTGTCCCCTCAGCCCCTCGGGTACCTGTCCTTCCCTATCCCCGCAGGTGTCCCTGTCCCGCCCTGTCCCTCTCTGCCCCACAGGTGTCCCTGTCCTTCCTGTCCCCGCAGGTGTCCCTGTCCCTCCATGTCCCTCCCTATCCCCACAAGTGTCCCCTGTCCCTCCCAGACCCCTCAGGTGTCCCTGTCCCGCCCTGTCCCTCTCTGCCCCACAGGTGTCCCTGTCCTTCCCTGTAACCGCAGGTGTCCCTGTCCCTTCAGGTGTCCCTGTCCCTCGCTGTCCCTCCCTGTCCCCGCAGCCGTCCCTGTCTACCCCTGTCCCCGCAGGTGTCCCTGTCCCTCCCTGTCCCCACAGCCGTCCCTGTCTACCCCTGTCCCCGCAGGTGTCCCTGTCCCTCCCTGTCCCCACAGGTGACCCTGTCCCATGCTGCTGCTGCTGCCCAGAGCAGAGTCCAGAGCCGTGTCCGGAGCCGTGTCCGGAGCCGTGTCCTTGCCACTCAGACCAGTCCCTCTCACGCCACCAGTGAAGGATTTTTTTGCATTTTCCGGACAAAAGGCGCTGTCGCCGCTCACCGTTGGCAGGCGCGGGTTCCCATTTCGCCTCAGCGGAGCTCGTCAGCGCCTGGAGCCTGAAACAGAAATTGATTTTTTCATGGCATGCCTGGGTTTGCTTTTGTTACGGGGGTTGTGCCTTGCAGAAGTTGACTAGAAATTGAAATATTTCTTGTAAGTGGGTTTATAAATCCAACCCTTTTAGCAGTTGGCTGCCGTTGTCACTACCGGATTTACTGATGACTTTGTTTTTTTAAAAATAAGATGTTTAAATAGACATTGACTTTTTTTTTAATGGAAATTTTAATCATGGCACGGCTTTCCTATTTTTTCAGTGAAAAGATTTGAGTAATAAATCAAAAAGGTCTACAAGTGTGCGGAGTATCACAGGTTTCACTAGAACTTGCAAAAGTTAAGGGGGGAAAAGGTCTCTTTGGCTAAATCCCCGTTTAGCCACCGAGATAAATGACAGATTTCAGCTGTGCAGGGGCTGAGCTCTCCCAGCCTCCAGCGCCAAGGCCTGAAGTCATCCCCACATCCTCCCCCTGCGCCTGTCTGCTCCCAACACCGAATCCTCTGCCTTTGTCACCGCACCTGTGACAGGAGAATTGCAGGGAGGCTTTTTCTGGAGAGTGCTGCCAAACCAGCAGATTGAGATGAGCAGAAAATAAATCCTGAGTGTGAAAGTTGTTCCTCCTGAGTGGTGGGATCCGGACTGGGGAGGTTTCTCTGGTGGTTTTGGGGTGAAATAAAAGCACATTGGGAATGTTTCCTCGCAGTCAAGGAGTGACAGAACCAGTCCAGCAACTGGAAAATCTGCTTGGCCTTCCAGCTGCTGCAAATAGCTCATGGATTTGTATTCCCAAGTTGGTGTGGAAGGGGCTGGGAGTGACCCCAGGTCAATCTGGGAGCGTCCCCTGGTCAGTGTGGGAGTGGCTGGAGTGACCCCTGGTCACTGCCTCGGGCTGGGAGTGACCCCAGGTCAATCTGGGAGTGGTCCCTGGTCAGTGTGGGAGTGGCTGGAGTGACCCCTGGTCACTGCCTCGGGCTGGGAGTGTCCCCAGGTCAGCGTGGGACAGGCTAGGAGTGACCCCTGGTCAGCGTGGGACAGGCTGGGAGTGACCCCAGGATTTGACCAGCACACTCAGAGAGGGTTGTGCTCACCCTCGGTGGGAAACGATGGGATGTGAACAATTCCAGGGCGTTCCCTGAGCCTCACACGGGCAGACTGAGGCAAGGAAAAGCTTCCCAGAGCCACAGCCAGTGCAGGCTGGGGGGAATCGGGATCCTGCGCCTCCCTCCACGCATCCGTAAATCCCAAATTCCAGCCGGGAGTTGTGTGAGACAGGCAGGGCTGGGGCAGCGTGGGAGGGATGGCAGCTTCTGCTCGGCAATCCCAGCTGGGAGCATTTGGGCTGGAATGCGCGGGGCTGGAATGAGCAGGGCTGGATGGAATCGGGGCTGGATGGAATCAGGGCTGGATGGAATCAGGGCTGGGAAGCTCCTTAACTTTTGCAAGTTCTAGTGAAACCTGTGATACTCCGCACACTTGTAGACCTTTTTGATTTATTACTCAAATCTTTTCACTGAAAAAATAGGAAAGCCGTGCCATGATTAAAATTTCCATTAAAAAAAAAGTCAATGTCTATTTAAACATCTTATTTTTAAAAAAACAAAGTCATCGGTAAATCCGGTAGCAACAACAACTACCCCAGGTGGGTTCATCCTCAACCCTTCCCACCCGGGCTCTGCTCAGAGCAGGACGACCTCGGCTCTCCCAGTGACTCGGAGCTGT
Organism: Pomatostomus ruficeps; assembly: GCA_013400735.1. Lineage (NCBI taxonomy): Eukaryota > Metazoa > Chordata > Aves > Passeriformes > Timaliidae > Pomatostomus > Pomatostomus ruficeps. The sequence goes on along the minus strand of VYZT01014116.1, from coordinate 84 downwards.
GAGGAGCTGCTGAGCCTCTCCAAGCAGGATGAGTTGAAAGGCTGGGCACGGATCCAGCTCCTGGTGACAGGGACAGGGACAGGA
>VYZT01014114.1:11590-23506 GCA_013400735.1 Pomatostomus ruficeps | reverse complement strand
GCTGCCAGCCCTGCTCGCCTTTCCCCGGACAGTCCCCCAGCCCTGATTGCTGTCTCACCCTCCCTGGGGAGCTCACCTGTACCCAGCCATCCCAATATTCCAGCTGTGCCCGGCTGCCCTGTGATTGTACAATCCTTCCTCTCCTCCTCCATGAACCTTCCAGGGTACTCCAGGGTAATGCACCATTTCCACCCAAAAAGCATTTCAATCATGGAGTGACTTAAGGAGGGCAAATTGGCGTTAATGTAGCATTTCCACCCAAATTCCGTTTGAGGAGATCAAAACTTGATCAGCTCCAGGGACATCAACAGAGTTTAATTCATTTACTTGTAAGCTAAATATACTCTGGGTTTTGATAATATCAGGAATGTTTTACATTTGCTCATATTTAATGGCTTTTCAAATCTGTCCCCTGAACACAGCAAATTATTATTTTAAATTTATCTGAAATTCAGGGATCTGTGTACCTGGCCAGGCTGGGCAGCCAGGTCAGGTGAAATAAGCCAGGTGCTATCAGAGTTGTGTTTCACAGGTGTTCAGGAATTAAATGGGAATTTGTAGGGATGACTCCCAGCCTGGAGACGCCGTTCCCTTATTTAATGTCTGTTTTTAAAAGTGCCTGAGATGTTCTCCGTGAAAAACTAATGAACTTTACGAAATGTCACTTTTAGTAACAGAAATTATGGCTCAAATACCTGAATTTGAATATTAAATATAAGAAAAAAAAAAGTGAGAAGAAAGGAAATTCATGTTCCCAAAGATCCTGGTCCCCAGGCAGGAGTCTGGGGAATGAGGGACCAAGGGGGACACAGTGGTGAAGCCAGCCCAGCCAGCCCGGCCAGCTCAGGACACTTCTCCTGGGGCTGCCCGTGGTTGTTTGGGCAGGACTGGCACCAGGGTTGGTTTTCTCCTGAAGAACACCCAGGAAAATGTTTAAAATGCCGTGGTTGCTGTGCTGCCCCTGTCCCCAGGGCCTGGAGCCACCAGCTCTGCCCTCCCCACGTCCCCAAACCGCCCCGGCACCTCCTCAGCACAGACTGTGCTCCAAATATTGACCGTGGCAGGCTGCTCGTATCGACATTGTTAAGCTTTGGTGATTGATAGATTTTTCCTTAATTTCTTTAATTTCCGAATAATCCCCTGTTTTGTGTTTTACTGTGAGGGATGTATCGGTGCACGGAAGCGATGCTGGATTTCCCCCGGAGTTCAGTCCCTGCTGTGACAGGCGCTGCCTCCTCCCCAGCGCTCCCAGCCTGCAGTGACCCCTGCTCCCCTTTCCCGGGGAGGGAGCTGGGACCTGTCCCCTGCTGCTCTTCCTCCTCGGGAGCCCTTCACTCACGGCAGAGTTCCCAAATCACCGCGTGCGGGCCGGCTGTCAGCGCGGACTGATGGCAGATTTACCCCGAATTGTTTGAACACGGCTCAGGAGAGGAGGCGGCTGTCTCCAGACTCGCTGTCTATGCCTTTTATCCACTTCTGACATAATTTATTGGAAATGAGAGGAATTGTTTCAGAACAAGCGTCTCTGACAGCTTGGCAGATTGATAGAGAGGTTTTCTGATTTCATCTCTTTTTTCTCCCTTGTTCCCGACGATGCCTCCCTGCCCTTGCCAGTCTCTCGCAGCGGTGCCGTGGGATGAGGTGCGCAGGCAGCGGCCCCGCACGGATCTGCAGGGGGATATTTCCTTTATTCGGGGCTGCCTCGTGCCCCTTCATCCTCTCAGCAGATCCCAGAGCTGGTTTAGTAGAACACCCCCAATATGAATTTTATTTGGCCTCGGAAGGACCCCCCAGGTCCCTGCCAGGCCATGGGGGCTGAGCTGAGACCCGGGCACGCTGTGGGATTCGGGATCCAGTGCTGCACCAGGGAGTGAGGCAGAATTCCCACTGCTGTTCTCGGGTGAGCACTGTGTCCCTGCTCCCTGGCTCCCAGGGTACCCTTCAGCTCTTCCGTCTTGTAGGAAATCCCACAATTGCCCCGGTGAAACTGCAAAAACAAAACCAAGGATTGCTTTGATTTCCTAGCGATGGAGTCACTGAAACAGTGTTGGGACTGCGGGCTCAGGGTGGGAAATTCCCCCACAAGAGCAGTGCAGCGTTTGGCTGCCACCTGAACAACACCCCGGGAGCACAGGTATTCATAAAGGCACCTTGAAGAATTTCACCCAATCCGTCATTTTCTAAAGGTTTTTTCTCCTTTGTTCAGAGGGAAAACAAATAAATTGGGTTTCTCAAAGAATCCCCTGTAAAGAGCAGGATTTGTGTTTTGCAAACCAGCGCCTTGCCAGGCTCTCCCTCCTGTCCCTGCCCTCGCTGCAGCCTCATCCCTGGAACACGAGCTCCACTTCTGGCACCAGGTCCCTGCCCCTCATCCAGCACAAATATTGGTGCTCTGGTGCCAGGCAGTGGCTTTAGTCCCTCGCTGTCCTTAGGGCTCACCTGATGAGGTGCCCGATGGCAAAAAGAGTCAGGAGCCATTTGTGCTCGGGAGAAGAGCTGTGAAACCGGGTTATTTACTCTGTTCCTGCAGCCGCTCCCCAGCCCCACAGGAAACACTTTTATCTGAGATCTTGATTTTTCTGCAGAACATCTGAATTCCACCCCGTGGTGCTGGGGTGGAAGTGGGGGTATCCAGAGCAGCACGGGGACCCCAGGGGTGCTGGGGGCTCAGCGTGGGGACAGAGCTGGGGGAAGGAGGGAGCTCCAGCAGCCTCCCATGCACGGAGAGCCTGGAGGGAGGAGCGGGAATGGGTTCCCAGTGCCCCAGGGCAGCGCTGGATGGGATCTTGGGCAGGAATTGTTCCCTGGGAGGTGCTGAGGCCCTGGCACAGGTTCCCAGAGCAGCTGTGGCTGCCCCTGGATCCCTGGCAGTGCCCAAGGCCAGGCTGGACGGCGCTGGGAGCACCTGGGACAGTGGGAGGTGTCCCTGCTATGGCAGAGGTGGCACTGGATGGGATTTAAGGGCCCTTCCCACCCAAACCAGTCTGGGATCCCATGGCTGTGACAAGCCATGGTAGCGGTGTCCTTACAGGCCAGGGGCAAAGCAGAGAAGGCCGTGGGGAGGAATGGCAGCACCTTTAGGAACATTTGCCCAAAGGAACGTGGCCAGAAAGAACGGAAAATGTCGATGTTCGGTGTCTGTGGTGGTGACGATATCGCTCTGAGCCTGCGGAACTTCCTGCTCAGATTTTACCCAGCAGTTTCCAAGTGAGAAGGAGTGAAAAATAGAAAGTGGGGGATCTGAATTGCTGCCCTGGCAGGGGCGGGCCCAGAGGCAGGGCAGGACTGGATCCCTGTGGGATCCAGTGAATTCCTCCCTCGAGGGTGCCCGAGGTTTGAATCCTTGTTCCCCCCCAGCCTCTGTTTCTTCCCCCGCAGTCGCTGCCAGGGCCGTGCCTGGTGGAATTTGGAGGTGTTTGTTATTCTCCTGCCCCGTCTCTCCAGATGTTTAGCTACAGGGTAGCTCTGCTCACGGCCCCGCGCAGCTGCCGGCGAGGAGGAGACGCAGCATCTGCGCCTTGTCTGGGGAGCCGCAATCCCAGTCCCCGCAATGTGCCCCCGACTTGCAAGGAGATTTTGCATTTCAGTTAAACCCGACTTCAGAGCGCAGCTAAGATTTATTCCTGCCTTTCAAATTAACTTCCAGATCCTCAGCTGATGGAAATTGCTGCGCCTCTCCTGAGCAGAGCTCGGTTTGCGTGGAAAGGCAGGTGGATCAGGGCAGAGAAAGGGGCTTTGTGCCAGCCCAGGTACAGCTCGGCCCCCGGGGTGGTTCAGGGGGAGTAAAACATTTATTTACTTTACAGAAGAAAGTTGTTTATCATTTATATTTTGTAGGTTTTTCCCCCTAGGTTTACCATAAAATATATCTTGGTGAATTTAAGAGATTAACATGATTTCAGTATTCTAATTTTAAAAACTGTTATTCAGAATTTTTGTGTGTTTTTAGTATGCTTGTTTTTGCAAAGATGTTGCCTTCAGTTAATACATTTATTTCCAGCCCAGCAGAGTGCCAGAGGAAGTCAGTAATTTTTCCCTGACAAAGTGACATTGGCACAATTACTCGTCACCGTCACAGCTGCTCTCTGTGCCCTCACGGTTACACCTGTGATGTGTGCAGGAATTCCTGCCTCCCTGCTCCCTCCAAAGCTCTGCTGTCATTATTGGAATATCTGGGAAATGGGTTCTGATGGCAAGGCACCGAGCTGCTGAACGCTCTCCAGAATATCCAACTAAATCAAGGAGCTGCTCTGTAACTGTGGGGTGTGAACGCTGCTGAACCCTCTCCAGAATATTCCAAATAAATCAAGGAGCTGCTCTGTAACTGTGGGGTGCGAACGCTGCTGAACCCTCTCCAGAATATTCCCAGTAAATCAAGGAGCTGCTCTGTAACTGTGGGGTGTGAGAGCGGACGGTTTGGGCAGCACAGCACCCAGTGAATGGTTCCTGTGCCCATGGAGCTCTTTGGCCACGTCCCCCGTGGGAGGATCCCCTGGGAACACGTCTGCACCCGGAGAGATTTCCCGGGAACTTCAGTGGGATGGAGCAGAGGCTGAGCCTGGGGAACAACTCCGAGTCTCTTCCCTGCCCATCCCCGGGATAATCCTCTCCTCCAGAGCTGCGCAGGGCTCTCGGGACACTCCTTTGGCATCTCAGAGCCATCCCAACTAACGCATCCCTAAACCCTCCGTCGTGGATTCCTGAAGCTGTGCCCCGTTTCTCCCCATCCCTGCACAATCATCGTCTTTCCCTCGGTCTTTTCCCTGGCATCAGCACTCCCTGAGCCGGCCCATCCCAGGAATCCAAAGCTCTTTTCCCTCCCCCTGCCCCGCCGCAGCAGGAGCTGGGAGCCCCTTTTCCCCTCCCGAGGCAGAGCAGCCCTTTCCAGCCTCTCCCCAATAGGTATCAATACCTGGCTCTTACAAACAAGAGGAATTAGACGTGGTAGCATTTTGCTATTTGAATGACCTACTCAGTGGAATTACAGCAGCAAACTAATCCTTTAGGAGAGATGGCTCTATCAATCTTGGGATTTTTCTAATGTGGAAGCTACTCAATTGCATCTCAGAAATCAGGGAGGTAATTACTCATGCAGACAGCACAAAATGAAAAAAAAAAAAAGGCAAGTTCTGCTGAGTATCCCTTTTAGAAGAAGCAGCGGAACAAGGAAAACAGCCTCTATAATCAGTCAAATTCTTCCACTAATTTTTCAGGTGTTGAAGGCTGCGGTGAGGATACATGCCATGAAAGTTAACAAAGCAAAGTGCCTTTAATAGAGGGTTTTACAAGAGAAAAATGCCTCTTATTAGGCAAACCTACTATTCCAGATGTAGTTCCCCGTGTTACAACTTCATTGTTTACAAGGGAGATAAATGCACTCCCCGATGCCTTCGGAGGCGCGGGGCTGCGGTGACAGCTCTGCTCAGCACCCCTGTGCCCGGCGAGGGTCAGCGCCCCGCGGCTGGGAACGGGCAGGGACAGCCCCGGAGCAGCTCCCACAGGTGCTGTGGGATCATTTCCAGCGCCAGGGACAGAGAGGAGGCCTGAGGAGAAACAGAAACCCGTAAATAATGCTGAGGAGTGCTCGGTGCGTTTGGGACTGCTCTGGATCCTGTCTGGATTATTAAATTTGAGCCCCTATTGCCAGGCTGGGCAGCCCCTCCTGCCGCACAGGGATAAGGGAGGGGTGGCTCTGTTTGCTGAGAAACTTCCCATCCAGGGAAACTTCCCGTGCCACATCTGACACGAACCCCAGTGAATCAAATCCTCCAGCATGACTCTAACACCCAGAAAAAACCCCTTGAGCTTTCTCAGTTGCTCTGGTGTAAATTTGGGCTCCTCCACCCGGGGTAAATCGTGTGCTGAACTTTCCCGCAGGTATCAGCGGCTTCGGGGTGCTGAAGGGAAATCACAAAATCGTGGAATGGTTTGGGTTGGGAAAGCCCTACCCAGCACTGCCAGTAACCCATGTCCCCAGGTGCCACATCCACAGGGTTTTTCCGTCCCTCCGGGGCTTTTAAACCCCCCGAGGGCTTGCAGGGCTGAGGAACCGGCTGCCTCAGCCTTCCCCGTGTCCTTCGTCCCCTCAGCAGCGATGTTTCCCTCGTTGCTGTTGATGAAAACCCCAGCACAGCAGCGGGGAGCTGTTCCCAGACACGCGGTGCTGAGCCCGCCTGGAAAGTGTCAAATCTGCTCTGAGTGTGAGCCCCGTCCCTTTCAGCGCCCGAAAGGATGGAGCACAGGCTCAGGAGAGGTTCCTGTGTGAAATTATGGACTTCTGCAGTGTCAGCGTGGGCCTGCTGACCCGGGGAGTCTCCTTCAGAACCTCCCGGGGTGAGAAGTTTTCATTTCGGTTTCCGTTTTGAGGCTCCAGAGGGACGAGGAGGCAGCAGGGCTGCTCTCACCGGAGCTGTCAGGCGGATTAAAGATGCAGGGGATGGTTTGGAATGCAGGTGAGGGCCCCGAGGGTGTCTCAGGCGCTGCAGCAGATGCCAGGGCAGGGCTGGAGGGATGCTCTGTGCCCACCCTGAGCATCCCCGCTGCGCTCAGGCGGCCCAGCCTGTCCCCGCTCACGTGGGGCCTCCTTTGGAACGGTGATATTTGGAGATCCCTGATTAAGCAGAAATAAAGAACAGCGAGTCCCTCAGTTCTCGAGGATTTCGTGGCTTCAGCAGAGCTGTGGTGCCTTTCCCTGCTCCAGAGGCAGCTGGGAGAGGGAGCAGTGCCCAAACCCCTGTACCGGCTCCGTGTCCGAGGCGCTCCATCCGCGCGGGGCGTGGACACTCGGGGCTGTGCCCACAGGGATGGGAACTTGGCTGTCACCCACCAATCCCCATCCTTTCTTTTCCTTAAAGCAAACCCCAAAGTGACCTGGAGCTTCTCCGTCCCGTGCTCTGGGTGTTCCTGGCACGCGTGGGCTGCTCTGGACACGTCGCTGCCAGGGAATTGTCCGATATCCCTAAAGCTCCTCGAGCTCTGTGGGGAAAGACCTCACAGAAGTGCAAAGTCCCGGATTTATTCCAGGTTTTGGGAATGCTTGACCCAATGATGAGAACAGCCAAGCTTCAGTGGGGTCTGTGTACCCCAGTGTTTGTGGGGTGTCCGGATTTTTATCCATTTGTAGCCTCCTTCTGAACGTTCAGCCTGAGTCAACGTTTGCCAACACTTTGATAGAAGTGAAAGGTTTTTATTTTTAAATATTTTAATGAAATAATTAATGAAAAACCTCTTTTCCAGGCTTTGTCAAACACCAGATTAGACGGAAATATTCCTCCTGCAGCATTTACAGATGTTAGTGAATAATTGTCACCACTCCTGCCTGCGTGTTGGCAAAATAATGGTATTGTTTTACCTAATTGTATATTTATCAGATAAAGACAATTAGCAGAGAAGACAGATCACCCCTCTCAACGTGCACATTTATTTCTATGCAGGCACAGTATTTTACAGGTTTATAGGAGTGCGTGTGTGTGCTGGAACGCGTCTGATCGGGGTTTATTAATAAGAGTTTACCATTTTTACAAGTTTGTCTTGCATAAAACCACAGCGCTTCCTCCAAAGCCAATGCATTAATTGCCAGGAAAGAACAGGAAAATATAAACAGCCTTTCAAGGGAATAGTTTTCTAAAAGTCAGAATCTGCAAAGCTGATTTCTGACATCGCGAATGCAATGGAAATATTCACCAAGGTGAGAAACTCCCGTCTCAGGGCTGAAATCTTTGCTGCTCTTTTGGAGCAGTGATGTCCCCATGTCTTCATTATAACGAGCTGCAGTAAACTGAAGGGGCTGCTCAGAGATAAATTCATCTGTAATCCTGTGTTTAGTCCCAGTTCCAGCACAAAAAGGTGCAGAATGGGTGAAGTACTTCCCGGGAAGCTCAGACTGGGGTCACTTCCACACAGAAGTTTTCCCATTCCCAGCAGGTCCCTACACTGTGCTCATCTCCGTCCCAGAATCAATTTTATTTTGCATTTTTCAAGCTCACACGGATGAAAATATTCCTTTTAGCCTTCCTGAGGGGGTACACACCTGCCAGAAGCTTCCAGAACCCCCTTTCTCCCAGCAGCCACGGGAGTTTGCTGTTGGCCTGGAGCCTTCTGCCCTTCCTGGTCCTGCAGCCGCTGCTCCGAGGGCTGGGATCGGAAAACATCCCGAAAACCCAAACGGCCCCTGCCAGGCCCTGGGAAGCTCCTGCTCCTGCAGCCGCTGCTCTGAGGGCTGGGATCCAAAACATTCCCAGGAACACGAACAACTCCTGCCAGGCCCTGGGACGCTCCTGGTCCTGCAGCCGCTGCTCCGAGGGCTGGGATCCAAAACCATCCCAGAAACACAAACGGCCCCTGCCAGGCCCTGGGAAGCTCCTGCTCCTGCAGCCGCTGCTCCGAGGGCTGGGATCCAAAACATTCCCAGGAACACGAACAACTCCTGCCAGGCCCTGGGAAGCTCCTGCTCCTGCAGCCGCTGCTCCGAGGGCTGGGATCAGAAAATATCCCGAAAACCCAAACGGCTCCTGCCAGGACTTGGGAAACTCCGAGGGAATGGCACAGGGGGAAAGGTGCCAGCACCTCCAGGAGCCCAAAACGCAGCTGTGAGGGGCAAGGGTGCCCAGGAGCTCTCCAGGGTTTCTGTCAGGTTTTATTTGCTCTCCCCATCTCTCCCCGTGTCCGGGACCTGCGCTGAGGCTCCTCACGCCCACCCAATAACGTCTTCCCCGCTACTTCTCCCCTAAAGAGAAGTTTTTATTTACGGCCGTGCCTCCCTCTCCCCGCTGCCCTTTAGCCGATGTCAATCCATTTTACGTTACGTTTCTGTCCATTCCACTTCCTTTGCTTCCCCAGACCTCAATCTGCGCACGGAGACCTTAATCTCTGGTGTGGAACTTTGTCAGGCGCTGTCTGCGAGCGCGGGCTCGGCCGCCCAGCCGGGAATCCCAGGGATGCTGGGGCTGCTTCCCAAAACTTCCCGGGAAAGCTGGAGCCGGGAGCCTCCTGCAGCCCCTGCAAACGCCCCGTTCTCTGTGGGGAGGTTCCTGCTCGGGCCAATCCCACTGCACTGGGAATATGACATTTATACCGTGATTTCTGGGAGGAACACCCCGATTTGACCAGGTGTGGAAGGTGGTGTGACCCTGCCGTAAATATGCAACAGAATGAGGACAGCAAAGGCTTGTGCCAGTTCAGGAGGTGTTTCCAGATAAGTTACCAGGCACCAAATCTGTGAAAAAATCCATTTTTAGCATTACTATTGTGCAACTATTTCATTTCTTAATTCCCATTTCCCTTGGGAAATGTTCCTCCTCCTCTGCATTTTTCCGAGATACAAATTTTATCCGGAGTGGATGGGGGGTCTTTGAGCGGGGAACACGTGCAGGGGGATTTGCTTGGTGATTTCCAGGGCTATTAAGTGCACGCCGAGTGTTATTTTCTTGAAGTGTGTTTGTAGGGGAAAAGTTAAATTGAGGGCAGGGAAAGTTGTGGATTGGCCGTATAATGTGTTTTTAAAAAATATCAGATTTAATTTGTTTAGGAAGTAAATGTTATCACGTTTGTGGAGGAGGAGCGCTTGATGTTTGTGGCACGCTGTCAGTCCTGGACCTGCTGAAGGCTTGGGAAGGCTCTCAATCTTCCCATAAATCAGAATTTGTGAAATGGGAGATGTTTATCTTCGGGGTGAGGGGGGAGCTCTGCAGCCTTTGCAGGGGAGGTGTCTTGGAAGGACAGAGAATTTCGGTGCCGGCGTTTTCTCGCCAGCAATTCCTGCTCCCTGACTCACGCGGGACTGAACACAAACCACCCCAAAAACTGCGACAAAGGACCCCTTTTAGCGGCGCTGACTTCATCACACCCTGCTCCTTCCCACGTGCCCGGCCAGACAAAGGGGAAAGCTGAAAACTGCAGTTCCCAGAGCCAGATGGGAATGGGGAATGAGCAGCGTGGTGCCTTGGCCGTGACTCACCAGCCTCCCTCTCCTCTCCTCTCCTCTCCTCTCCTCTCCTCTCCCGCAGGGCTGGATGCAGCCCATGGAAATTTGTTGGGTGTTGCCCATGGAATTTGCCCTCTGCCCTGGGCTGTGGGCACAGGGATTGTTCTGTGCCTGTTCCCTGCGTGCCCAGAGCTGCCAGGACCTGATTCCCTCCTCGTCCCCTCCCCTGGGACAGCGGGGAAAAGGCAGAGATGGATTCTGTGCCTCTCAGTGCCCTCGGTGCGGGGGAAACGCCTCTTCCTTCCCAATCCTCTGCAAACTCCTCTGCAGGCACCGTGGAGAGCTGAGGGTTGAGAGGAGAAGGCTCCAGGGAGAGCTCAGAGCTCTCAGAGGGACTCCAGGAGAGCTGGAGAGGGACTGGGGACAAGGATGGAGGGACAGGACCCAGGGAATGGCTTCCCAGTGCCAGAGGGCAGCGATGGATGGGATACTGGGATGAAATTTCTCCCTGTCAGAGCAGGGAGCCTCTCCTATCCTCTCACTATTAGCCAGCAATCCGCCTTTTTTTTTTATATTTTCCTAATTCATTAATTTAGCCAAGCTATCTCCGATTTTTGTGCATCACCTTCAGTAAACTGCTGGTTCCACCGAGACGCTTCATCATTTCCACTGACGTGACTTTAATGCTGTGTCATCCCCGATAATATAACGCGGAATTTAAGGAATAGTTGATTAATACCCCGCAGATTAATCAGAACTCTCCTGCTCCTCCGGAGCTGTGCTGATCCGAGGAGCCCGGTGCTCCCGTTTCCAGCGCACCTGCAGCCCCTGGGAATTCACGGACACCTGTTCCTCTGTTTAGCCTAAAACACCCAGAGAGACTCTGGCTCTGCTGAATCAAAATCAGCTCGGTCTCGGAAAACTTTAAAAAAATTATTTTTAACAGCTTTTTGATTTAACTCGCGGCCACAGCGCATTCAAAAAATGTAATTTATAAAAGCGGCAACGGGTGAAAAAAATTGCCATTTTCCTGCGCTGTTTGCCTGCTCGGTTTGGACGGAGTTCAAGCCGAGCCCCAGCCTGTCTCTTCCCCCGTCCTCCTGTTTTATTAGAGAAGATGCTCGCCTGCATTAGGCACTTATTAGATAAATACAGGAAAACTGCTTGTCATTTATGGGTTTATCCATTATCGCCTCGCCCATCGGCTAGAGTAGCCTGATTTCAAAGTGACAGCTGGCGGAACCTCTCCCTGATACATGCTAATCCAGTTTTTATTATGGAAAAATTGCCTGCGCTTTCCCGCGAGTGAAAGGCAGTTACCAGACGTGGCTGCCGGGGGCGGGACCCTGTGATCTCTGCTCCCAGAGCCTAAAAATGAGGCCATTATCTGCGGGGAAACGCAGCCGGGTGGGTGTCCCTGTGCCTGGGAGGAGAGGGGCAGAGCCCCGTGGGTTCTCAGCCCTGCGCCTCCCTGGGGTCTGGGGGGATGAGGCAGCACCCGGGGATGGACAGGGCTGGGGTGGACCCGGGGAAATTCCCGGTGAATTCTCCCTCTCTGCTCCCGGGAGGGATGTCCGGGAGCAGCAGGATGGGGTGTGGGGTGTCCCTGTGCCTGGGGAGGAGCGGGGCAGAGCCCCGTGGGTTCTCAGCCCTGCGCCTCCCTGGGGTCTGGGGGGATGAGGCAGCACCCGGGGATGGACAGGGCTGGGATGGACCCGGTGAAATTCCCGGTAAATTCAGTGCAAACCTCAGAACCTGCCGGGGAAGGATGGTGAGGGGATGAGCTTTACAACAGGGGACAACATTCTGTGACACCCCAACCTGTTATCCCAAACCCTGGAACACTGAGCCCCTTCTCCTCCAAACCCCTTCTCTCCCAAACCCCTGGAACGCTGAGCCCCTTCTCCCCCAAATCCCTGGAACTGAGCCCCTTCTGCCCCAAATCCTTTCTCCCCCAAATCCCTGGAACGCTGAGCCCCTTCTCCCCCAAACCC
>VYZT01014114.1:0-11219 GCA_013400735.1 Pomatostomus ruficeps | reverse complement strand
CCCCCGGAACTGATCCCCTTCTCCCCAAACCCCACCCAAGGCAGGGCAGTGCAGCGCGGAGCAGCAGCTCCTGGTTGGCAGCTGGGATGAGCACTTGGCTGTTCCATCGCTCCCCAATTATTAATTTATCACTAAATTTATTAAAAGCCGCCAGATAACAGAATCTTGGTTAATTGAGAGAATAATAGATGTTCCAAACCTTGATTTCTTTTCCCTTTGACTTTATCAGATCTCGCTCGCTCCAAGTGCGTTGTTCAACCCCTGATTTAAGTCAAACACTCTGGTTTAAATTTTGAATTAGAAAAGAATTAGCACCGTGTCATGCAGGCTTGACTTGCTTTCTGAAGCTTAAATAAAAAGTTTTATCAAAGCGGGGAGTCTGCGGAGGTTAAGTGCCCCTGCATGTTCAGACCCTTAAAGGCACTTTTCTTTGAGACACTGAAAGGAGAGAAATGGAAAAAAAAAAAACCTCTCACATGGAGCCACACTAAAAAAAAATTTAAAAAAAAAAAAGAAAAAAAAGAGGAGAAAAGCACAAAAAATTAAATTGCTCTTTTCTATTCTTTTGACTTTGTACAAAATATTTGTTTCACTGTCAGTGCGCTCTGTATGAACTCTGATTTTACCGGGCTCAGCTGGGTTCGAGGCAAAGCAGCAGGAATTTGTGTGCACAGATGTCTGGGTGCAAGCAGCATTTGAGACATTCAGCAGTAAAATTTAATATTGATATTTAATATGGAAGTGTTGGTGGAGGAAACACGGCAGCGGGGAGGAGCCGGGGTTTTGTCAGAGCTGGGCTGGTCAGTCCCCAGAAACTCAGGTGTTTGTGCCCAGGGTGAAGTTGTGCTCTGCTCCCAGTGCAGCTCATCCTGGAGTTTAAAATTCCTTCGGTGAGGATTCCTGACCTTCCCACAGCACCTGGAACCGGAATTTCCTGGGATGCTGCCTTACACCGTGGCATTATTGAAGGAATCAGTTTTAAAACGCGTCCAGTGGGGAGGGAGGACACAAACCAAGGTGTGCCAGGAGTCAAACAGAAGCCCAGGATGGGTGGGGTGGGAGGGACGATTCCCGTTCCACCCCTTTCCATGGACACCTCCCACTGTCCCAGGCTGCTCCCAGCCTGGTCTGGGACACTGCCAGGGACCCAGGGACAGCTACAGCTTCATCTGCACAGGGAAATAAACCTGGACAAGTTGGTGCCTACAGAGCTGGTGCTTTTTTGGTGTTTCAGGAAATGGAATTGTGCGTCTGGGACGAAAGGGCTGCTGCCTCCCCTTCGCCTCCCTCCTCTCCCCACTTCCAGTCCATCCCAACATTGCCAGGCATCGCCCTCCCCGTTTAACTGGAACACATCCCAGGGAGCTTGGGAAGTTCAGAACGCGAGCAGGAGAGTGAGTCTGGCTCTGAGAGGGCAGTGAGCTGTTGTTTTGGTGAGGTTGTGTCAGTTCTCCTGTAAAGAAATCCAGGGGCAGCCCCGGGTCTGGCTCGGGGTGCTGGGAAGGAGCTCCCCGAGAGAAACAGGGGCTGTTCATGGACTGGGGATGGGACCCAAACCTGCTGCTGTGAATTTGGGGTGTGAAGCAGCCCCTGGGCAGTAATTTGGGGTGGAAAACTCCCTCTGCTGCTGTTCCATCCTGGTACAGCTGCCAGGCTGCCCCCAGCTCTGGGGAAGAACAGGCTGTGGACTCCTGACTCTGATTCTTCGGGGTCTCTGTGTTGGGAAGCTGCCTGGGAATGGATGTGGTGATGCTGAAATGATTCCATGTTCCCCCAGACCCTCTCGCTGTTGGAATCTGTCCAGGAATGGATGTGGTGACACTGAAAGGATTCCCTGTCCCCCCAGACCCTCTCTCTGACCCTGCTGGGGGTTTGGTCCTGGCTCTGGAAGTGCCGAGGTTCTGTTCTCTGAGCCTGGTTGTGGAAGTGCCAAGGTTCTGTTCCCCATGCCTGGTCCTGGCTGTGGAAGTGCAGAGGTTCTGTTCCCCAATCCTGGTCCTGGCTCTGGCAGTGCAGAGGTTCTGTTCCCCAATCCTGGCTCTGGCAGTGCCGAGGTTCTGCTCCCCAGTCTGGCTCTGGCAGTGCAGAGGTTCTGTTCCCCATGCCTGGTCCTGGCTCTGGAAGTGCAGAGGTTCTGTTCCCCAGTCCTGGCTCTGGAAGTGCCGAGGTTCTGCTCCCCAGTCTGGCTCTGGCAGTGCAGAGGTTCTGTTCCCCATGCCTGGTCCTGGCTGTGGAAGTGCAGAGATTCTGTTCCCCAATCCTGGCTCTGGCAGTGCCGAGGTTCTGTTCCCCAATCCTGGTTCTCCGCGTGTGCCGTATGTTCCCGTGCCCGCACTGCGGAACACAAAATCCCGAACCTTCAGGAAAGGGCTGGGGAGGATTCTGTGGGCCCAGCCAGGCCCATGGAAGCACAGAGACGGGAACATTCCCAGCTCTGCTCCCGGCTGTGCCTGATCCCCTCCACCTCGGGCTCCAAATGGTTCATAAACACAGATAAATGGGCTCACGGCTGGGCTGCGGAGGGCCTTTCATCCCCCGCTCTGAATTTCCTGGGTTTCGCGGATTTAACTTATTTGAACACAGTTTTCTGTGATTTAATATAGAATTATTTTAGATCAGAAACTGGTAGGAAAAGAGCTGACACTCTCTTTGCTGCTGCTTCCCCCTCCCCGCCCCCCTTTTTAAGGGAAAGAGCTTTATCTTAATTAAAGTTTAATTAAGGATCACGTTTGGCAGTACTTTTCACACCGATCTACACCAGCAGATTTTCTAAGGCTTAACTTTATCGTGCAGAAAATCCTCTTTTATTACTCCCAACCTGTTGTAAAAGCTGTTGGCACAGAGCGATGGCTGCTTCATTCAGTGGCCTTGTTTGCCGCTGGAAAATTCCCAAGTCTCTGGAGATAGCACCACTGTGGTTCAATTTAATATCTGTCCTATCACTACAAGACTCTAGCTCATTATTAATGATACTATTCATTAATTTCTTGTTGGGCTGATGTTGTTATTTATTAAAATATTAAAGAAAGCTCCTGAGACACATACATAATGAGGGACACCTCCATCTCGCTCCGGCGCGGGCGGGGGGAATGAATTTCGTGGAGCTTTGCCCCCACCAGCAGCCTCTCCTCCCTCATTAGTCCTCCCGGCTCTGAGTGACACCGTAAATCCATTTTGTGCTCGGCCCAATCGGCGCCTCTTACAAATGGGGGGCTCTCTTTTTTAATGAGCCATTCCTATGCAAAATGAATTGACTGCTGTCTAACTCATCTAATCTGCCCCTATTTGGGGGAAGGACTAAATTGCCTATATTTATACAGGGAATAAATAAAAGCCGACAGATTTTTTCCCTTTCCGGTCTTACATTTGGAAAATTTCAACATCATAAATTCTGGGCTTTAAGGAGCTGCCACCTCGGCTAACTAAAGCCCAGCGTGACATTTAGAGGCGTGATGGTTGTATTTAAAAAAGCCTCCACCAGCAGTTTGCGCCCCGCCTCGGCCGCGGGACGGCTCCCCGCCCGCGCCCAGGTATCGCCCCCAGAAATTCCGCCGGCCCTTGATGTATGGCTCACCCTTTCCATCACAGCCATCCGCGGCTCGTGCCTGCTCGGAGCCAAATAAATCAAATAAACCGGTAATTAATTTAGCGGTGATGTCACGCTCCGGGCCGGGTGTCGGAAGGGGGACCCGTGTTCGGGGTCTCTCCGGCTGGTGAGGCTGAAATCTGCATCACAATCGGGGTGGGCATCTGAAGGTGAAGTTTTAATTTGTCCTGCGCGGTTGTTATTTTCACCCCGTGCAAACAGCGGCGCTGGGGGAGAAATACCTCCCTGTTTTCCGAGGATTAGCCGGGCGTAATTGCAGCCTGGTTTGATCCCTCTTTTAATAACGGCCCCTCTCAGCCGCGGCCCCTCCAGCAGCTTTGTGCGGATCGAAGCCGCTTCCATGTGCACGACACCTCCGGGGCCTTTGTGCCGGACGCTTTTGGGGAGAAAAACCCCTTTTCTGAGAGAAAAACCCCTTTTCTGGGAGAAAAACCCCATTCCTGGGTGCTTCCTCACAGGAGCTCGTGGCACAGCACCCGGAGAGCCCAGACGGGGAGCGGGGTGGCACAGGGACCGGTGCCGCTCTGGCAGGGAGTGGTTCCTTACAGAAGGAGCTTCTGGAGGATTTTATTTTATCATAATTTGTCTCTGCCTTCTCTTGAGACAAATGCTGAGTTTCCTGAAGCCCTGCATTGCTTTAACAACGCGTCTGTAAATGCTGGCTGAAACTGTTCCAGTGGGGAGATGTGGGAATGGGGTGCCCGGAGCAGCCCCTGGATCCCTGGCAGTGTCCCAGGCCAGGCTGGGCATTGGGGCTTGGAGCAGCCTGGGACAGCAGGAGGTGTCCCTGCCATGGCAGGGGTGGCCCTGGATGAGCTTTAAGCTCCCTTCCCTCCCAAATGCGTCTGGGATTCCACGGAAGTGGGAATTTTGTACACCTCTGACTGGCGTGGTGGCAAACCCTGAATGTGTCTCAGCCTCGAGTGCAAAGCTCAATGCATTTGTGTTTTCCCCCACAATTTTAAACAGTTTTACCAGGTAGTTTTGAATTTGATTTTTGAATAAATACTGAGAGAGGGTTTTTCCTGCAGATCCCCCAGTGAGTGTTTTCAGGAATCCTGTTCAGGCTTTGGGGTGGGAATGACTCCCTTGCAGGAGGGTTCCTCCTGCCTGGCAGAGCTTGTTTGAGCGCAATCCTCTTTTTGACAATTGTTTAATACTCTGCTCGCACTCCACAGTCTCTCTGATGCCTGGGAGAGACTCTGAGCGATGGGAGGTCACCAAATGAGGCAGTTCTGCACCACGAGGTCCGGCGGTGGAACCTTAATTCTGCCTGGGCTGGGAGAAAGCCTCTCCTGAACCCCAAAACGAGCAGGTGGCACTCGGCTGCACCGAAGGTGTCCTGGGGCTCCTGTAGGAACCGTGACCTGTGCTCGGAGCTCCAAGTCATTAATGGTAATTTAAAAAATTGGACAGTCTGGGGTTCCCTTACAGCAGAGTTTAGTGAGTGAAAATGCTGAAGGAAACAGGTTCCAAAGTCTGCGTGTGCCTGCGATCTGGGAAAACTCGGGGAGAAGAGATCCCTGTCCCTGAGCGTGGATGTCTCTGCCTGACTGGAATGCTCAGTTCCTTCCTGTGTGGTACAATTATCAGGTCAGGAAACCATGAGGGGGTTTTTGGTCAAAACTCAGTGGCACAATCAGAGGCTGAGTTCTGTTTGCTGGTGTTTTATNAATGTTTACTTGCTCTTCTTTGAAGAATACATTTCATGTGAATAACACGGAGCCACCGTGCCAACACAGCGGTTCTGTTTCAAAGGCTGGGATTTTGTTTTTTCTTTGCCTTCTCTGAAGGAACTGTGGGGGTTTTAATCCGAGCCTGGGTGCAGCTTTTCCTGGCAATGTGGAGCCCCTGGCACCGCTGCTCCCTGTGATTTGTGGGAAGGGACAATTTGCTGGAGGTCTCCGAGGCTCTGTGGGGAGGGTTAATAACTCCTGGAGAGGTGGGAGAAAAGAAAGAATTTTATGTCTCCCGCAACCTGCAAGACTATGAAATGTTTCCAAGTGTAATTTTCTTGAAGTTAAAGTCGGGGTTATTAAGGTTCACTTGGCAGATAAAGTTTGCCACCGTTTTCTCGGTCTCCGCGATAAGATGACAAGATTTCTAATTTATAAAAGCAGAGCGGGATGTTGGGGGCTCTGAACCATGCTCGGGGGATACACCCAGGGCCTCCCAGCTCCCATCCTTCACATGTATTTTTATTTACAGGGAAATTTGAAAGCAATGCATTGAAGTTCCCCCAGTCGCCCTCGGAGCCGGTTTCAATTTGTTTGCCTTTGTAAAGCTCTGAATAAGCAGCGCGGAGGTCGGGAGCTGGGGGTGCTGCCGGCAGGCCGGGGTGCTGCCGTCCCAAAGCTGCGGAATTGCTGCGTTCCTGAGCCTTTTACAAATGGGTGTTCTGCCGGAGCTGCTGGGAAAGCGGGTCAGCTTTGAAAGGAGGACAGGTTAATGCCAACGGGGAGAACCAAAGCGGTTCTGTGAGGGATTCAGAGGGGAAGGAGAGTTTTCACAGGGAATGTGGGTTC
This sequence comes from Pomatostomus ruficeps, assembly GCA_013400735.1. Lineage (NCBI taxonomy): Eukaryota > Metazoa > Chordata > Aves > Passeriformes > Timaliidae > Pomatostomus > Pomatostomus ruficeps. The sequence goes on along the minus strand of VYZT01014114.1, from coordinate 5,087 downwards.
TTATTGCATCCCTGACTTTGTGACTCTCGGTGCAGTCACTGTTCGGTGCTGTAAAGAACACCGAGGGATGGACGGGAATTTATTTGTTCCAGGCACAGGATTTCTGGGCTGTGGTGCAGCCGATGGAGATCTCTCCAGTTTGTGATGGTGGCTTCACAAAAACCCCACTCAGGCAGGAATGTGAAGTTCAGTCCAATCTGCCTCATCCTTCTCGTGCTCCCCCTCAGGGGCTGCAGCAGAGCTCTACCAGCAAAGCCTCTGCTCCCGTATGGAAAACACGGGAGCCCCGGGAGTGTCCCAGGCCAGGCTGGACGGGGCTGGGAGCACCCGGGGACGGTGGGAGGTGTCCCTGCCACGGCACTGGCTGGGCTTTGAGGTCCAACCCAAACCACTCTGGGATTTTTGGTTATGATCAAGTCAATTCTTCCCCTTCTTTTGAACAAACTGAGCAGGTTAAACTTTGTCTCTCCCTCTGGAGCTCTGTCCTCTCCAGTCACTCCTGTGGAGCTTCTCAGGACCTTCCTGACATTCCCAACCTCCAGTCTGGAATGTGGGCACCAGGCTGGGCCATGGATGGTGTCCCTAACACAGCACAGGCTCACAAATCCACCTTCCCGTTCCTCCTCGCTCTCCCTTCCCTGTCACTGTTGGATAAAGAGCCAGGCAGCACGAGGAGTCATTTCTGACCCCTCGCCGTTGTGTTAGTGTAAGGGAGCAGCACCTTTCATATCAGCGGTGTTTGTTGTATTAATGAGGCAAAAATAGCCATTAACGGGCCCTGAGCATGCACTTGAATTTCAATCAGCGCTTTCTTTGCAGAGCCGAGCGGGGATTACACATCCGACTTAGCAGCTACTGGGGATGGCCAATTTTTAAAACACAGACACTTCATTTGGAAGGTTTTCCTAACGCTGAGATGGAGATCTTAAATTAAATACCCGATCATCTAAACTCATCCAGTGTTTGATTTTTAGGTCTTACTGCTTCATCCAAGCTCAAGATGAAGAGACAGGCGTTCAAATGTATAAATATGCTCAGTTCCTCAGCCAGCTCTAATTGCCTAATGCCCCTCCACACGTTACTTAAAATGGATCACGACTTGAGAAGACTTATGTACATTCCATGGATAAAATTTATTGATTTCCTGCTCGGCTCTCGTGGTGGAGCAGAGCACAGTGACAGTGGTGTGTCTCTGACAGGGATTTCAGTCTGCCCCAGCCCCGCAGCTTCAGCTGGAGCACAACCCCTCGATCCCGGCAGGGCGTTAAATCCCGAAAAACACCCGCTGGCTGTGCTCTGTGGGATGGGAGCTGCGGGGTGGGGAACACAGAGCCCCTCTCGCTGGGAGAGGCACGCGAGGGGCTCCAGTGGCTGCTGCAGCTCCATCCCGAGTGCCCCGTGAGCCCCAAGGCTGCCCCGCTCCCTGTCCGGCACTGCCGGGCTCCATGGAGCTCATCCCGGCCCCCTGCGCCCGTTCCCATCGGCCAGGACAGGGCCAGCTCAGCCCCAAGGCAGGGATTTGGGGTGTTCCTGTCCCTGCAGAGCTGCTGGCTCTCTTTGGGGTGGGAGTGCTGCGTGCCCTGCACAGCTCCAAAGCCTTTTGGGGTGGGTAAACCTCACCCCGAGAGTGGTGATGGGACCCCCCAGGCCTGTTCCTGCAGCGACGGAGCTGGACAGGGCCAGGGAACGTGTTCGGGACAGGGACAGGGCCAGGGAACGTGTTCGGGACAGGGACAGGGACAGGGAAAGGGAACATGTTCAGCACAGGGACGGGAACAGGGAACGTGTTTGGGACAGGGACAGGGAACGCGTTCAGCACCAGAACAGGGACAGGGACAGGACCAGAGAACGTGTTCAGGACAAGGACAGGGACAGGGAATGTGTTCAGCACAGGGACAGGGCCAGGGAACATGTTTGGGACAGGGACAGGGCCAGGGAACGAGTTCAGGACAGGGACAGGGACAGGTAATATATTCAGCACAGGGATAGGGACAGGGAATGTGTTCAGGACAGGGACAGGGAACATGTTCAGGACAAGGAATGTGTTCAGGACAGGGATAGGGAACGTGTCCAGCACAGGGACAGGGAACATGTTTGGGACAGGACANGGGACAGGGAACATGTTCAGGACAGGACGGGGACCCAGCATCATCTGCAGAATTCAGAAATCAGGATGAAATTACAAAATTTCTCACAGGGAAAACATGACTTTTAGGCCAATGTGACTTTTAGTTTAGCCAGAGAGAATCTGGAATTTCTTGACAGGCTGAAGTTGAGAATTTGGCCGATTTTTCTCTTTGAAAAATGGGTATTTCTGTGCACCTGGGCACAAACATTCTGTGTATTTGGGCTGGGGTGCTTTGGTTTGAGATTTTGATTTTGGGGTTCTTTTTAATTATCTTCTTTATTTTAATTTATATTTTTTTACGGAGTCATCCTTTTGATCTCCTTTATACCAAACACATTTTTATTTCAAAATATTCGGTGGCCTGCAATTTCTCATTTCGCAGCACATCTTGTCTTTTTGTCGCATTTCAGTGGGAGGGAAATTCCCAGCAGTGAGCAGAGGGCAAAGCCTCTGTGTTTCCCCGGACTGGGAAGAGCTTTAACCCCTCCCCAGAGGTTTCCAGTCCTGCTGCAGGCCGGCGTTTCCCCCCATTCCTGGTGCTGGGCTCACGGAAACCCTTCCAGAATCCCTCAGTGGCTCTGCCCTGCAGATCTCGGTGCCCTGATTCAGGCTGGGGGTTATTCAGGGCGCTGCTGGCCCTTATTTCAGATTAAAATCCTTTTCAAAGTGCCCTCGCTCTGAGTGCGTCCCTAACCCAGGCAGGATCAGCTCCGCTCGCCTCCCCTGCCCTCCCTCTCTGGGCTCTGAGCAACTCCTGCTCTCTGATTTCCTCCTGTGCCGCTGCCATTAGAGGGAAATGATTTTTCCTCCGTTTGCTCAAAGCCAGATTTAAAGGCAGGTCCCCGAGGCGGCAGGGAAGTCGATCCCCTAAGCTACTCCCTCGTTGTTTGCTTTTTTCCATGTAATATCCCAGCGCTGAGCCGGCTGCGCTTCCAAACACGGCGCCCGCTGCGCAAACACCTCCCTGGGCACGGGGCTGATGCGGCGCTGCATGGAAATGAACCGTGTTTATTGGGGTGCTGCGCTGCACCGGCACCTCCAAAATGGATAAACTCACTTTGTGCACGCAGAAATATCCCCCGGGCTTTGCTTTCTGCCCGTTCCTTGGATGTGGCTGCGTTGCTGTGCTGAGCTCGCTTAAAATACACCCAAATATTGTGATTTAACTCCAGCACACCCAAGGGTTCCACTTGCACCTCTCCCCCATTTCCAGCCCTGGAAAACGCCGAGAGCCGTGGGGAAATTCCAGCTGAATCCTGGCGTTTGTGGCAGGGCTGGAGCAGCAAAGGGTTACTGGAGCCCGGGCACGGCGAGCGCAAGCAACAGGGCTCCGTTGGCTTTAATTTGTCCATGTCTCTCATTTGATACTCCCAGTATTAATAGCTTTGCAAGGAAATTCTGCAGTCATTAATCATAATAATTAATCAGATCCAATTATATTGCATATAAATGCGAACAAATTGCTGAAAAAATAATGATCTATCACCAACATGTCACGAGGAAAAAGAGACTAAAATAGTAATTAGAAGCGGGGATTTAGTTGTGTGCAAGTACTCTGCGCCTGATTTTAGCAGTGTGATGATCTGATGATGTAATTAGTGGGAAGAAAGTCAAGCAGGCTTTTGCAGCAGACCCTTAATGACTGCGCCACGCAGGAAAAAATATCCTCGCATTGCTGACTGCTTTCATATTTACCGTTAAAGCCTCGCCGCTTTGCAGAGACGGCTGGGAAAAATGGGGCTTCTGGCGTTTTCCACCCTGTTCACCTTGAGAGGCTTCGAAAATGTTCAGAATTCCCCCCAAAACTGGGGCGGGGCAGCAGCGCTTTGCCCCTGCACGAAGGGTGGCATCCAGGAGGAAATCTGCTCGTTCTGGTAAATCGAGGAAATTTATTTATTCTGGTAAAATCTAGGAAATTACTCATTCTGGTAAATCTAGGAAATCTACTGATTCTAGGAAATCCAGGAAATTTACTGATTCTAGGAAATCCAGGAAATTACTCATTCTAGGAAATCTAGGAAATCTACCCATTCTGGTAAATCCAGGAAATTACTCATTCTGGAAAATCTAGGAAATCTATTTATTCTGGTAAATCTAGGAAGTATATTCATTCTGGTAAATGTAGGAAATCTACTCATTCTGGTAAATGTAGGAAATCTGCTTGTTCTAGTAAATCTAGGAAATCTACTAGTTCTGGTAAAATCTAGGTAATCCACTCAATCTGGTAAATGTAGGCAATCTACTCATTCTGGTCCAATCTAGGAAATCTATTTATTCTGGTAAATCTAAGAGATCTACTCAATCTGGTAAATGTAGGCAATCTACTCATTCTGGTCCAATCTAGGAAATCTATTTATTCTGGTAAATCTAAGAGATCTACTCAATCTGGTAAATGTAGGCAATCTACTCATTCTGGTCCAATCTAGGAAATCTATTTATTCTGGTAAATCTAAGAGATCTACTCAATCTGGTAAATGTAGGCAATCTACTCATTCTGGTCCAATCTAGGAAATCTATTTATTCTGGTAAATCTAAGAGATCTACTCAATCTGGTAAATGTAGGCAATCTACTCATTCTGGTGCAATCTAGGAAATCTATTTATTCTGGTAAAATCCAGGAAATTACTCATTCAGTAAATCTAGGAAATCTACTCAGTCTAGGAAATCTAGGAAATCTATNAGTTCTGGTAAAATCTAGGTAATCCACTCAATCTGGTAAATGTAGGAAATCTATTTATTCTGGTAAATCTAGGAAGTATATTCATTCTGGTAAATGTAGGAAATCTACTCATTCTGGTAAATCTAGGAAATCAGCTTGTTCTAGCAAATCTAGGAAATCTACTCATTCTGGTAAAATCTAGGAAATTACTCATTCAGTAAATGTAGGAAATCTACTCAGTCTAGGAAATCTAGGAGATTACTTGTTCTAGGAAATCTAGGAAATCTGCTCATTCTGGTA
>VYZT01014113.1:0-18454 GCA_013400735.1 Pomatostomus ruficeps | reverse complement strand
GGAAGGAAGGAAGGAAGAGATAAGAACACAGATGGAAATAAAACCAGCATGAGAAGAAAGCAAGAAGAAAGAGAAGGCAAAGGATACTGGGAAACAACAGCGGATATGAATCTGATAAGAGGAACAAGGGAGATGCAGTAACCAAGACTGGGATTCATACTGATAGCAATTACCTGTCCTGCTTCCCCTTGAGAATTCCTGAACCAGAAACCTGTTAGACTGATCTAGTTGCTCTGATTCTGGTCTCTGATCCAAAGGTAACCCCATTTATAACTAGTCTGAGATATCAGTATTTTATTTTCAAATAAAATAACAGAAATATTTCTTTTAACTTTTTTCTTTTCATTTATTACATGACTAGGCGAAAAATGTCACAGGGTAGCTCATCCTTTTCATCACCACTCTGTATCACTCAGAAATAAATTGTGCTAATACTGAAAGTAATATGTATAAGGCATAAAGGAGAGATCGGAAAGGGGAAGAATAAGTTTTTCTTGCATTACTCTCAATGTTGTCTTGATTACATTTGTGTTCTGAGTTATTCCTCAGCTTGAACTAGACAGTCAAAAAATTTATTTTCCCAAATGAAGAAGTCTTAGTCCCCTGAATCATCACCACACAGGACTGTCAGGATGTTCAATGAGTTCCTTTCTCGAGAAGGTACTGTGCATTGCAGGAGCTCAGCTGCCTTACCTCCACCTCCCCCACAAAAGTGCTCTTGTACAGATGCATCTCAGAGCAGCACCAAAGTGCCCCTTCACATTAGCAGAGTTTGCAGGGTTCACACCCTGCTGCATCCTGCTCTTTGGGAATGCAATTGGCCCCAAACCTTAAGGGTCATGCAGCCTGTGGAGGCACAGCCACAGTTTTCCAACTGTCTCACTGTCCAGCATCTTATCATGGAGTCACAGAATGGTTTGGGTTGGAAGGGACCTTGAAAATCACCTGGTTCCAACACCCCTGCCATGAGCAGGGACACCTTCCACTCAATCAGGTGCTCAGAGCCCATCCAAGCTGGCCTTGAACAGTTCCAGAGATGGAGCATCCACAATTTCCTTGGGCAAACTGTTCCAATGCCTCACCACTCTCCCAATGAGTCTGTCTTGGGGCCAGCTGGCATTGGCTCTGACAGACACAGGGGAAGCTTCTGGCAATTTCTCACTGAAGGCATCCCTGTAGTACCCCCACTACCACAACCTTGCCCCACAAACCCAACACACTCCAAGCTTTTTACAAGGAGGAAAGAAACTGTGCACACAAAGCTTTCTTGTATCTAAAATTTTCTCTTGACTAAAAGAAAAAGGTTGTCTTTTCATCTCCTTCATGCAGTTAGGTTTAAAAATACTTTTTCTTTTCTGGAATTATTTTTAGGTCAAAATACTGTAGCAGGAACATCACTTTGTTTCTGTGGCTACAAGCAGCTTTTATGATGAAAAAAGAAATTTAAAGCCCACTGAGAGAGGGTATATGCTTCACATTTTTACACTTGAGCATTTTCACCTTTACCTCACTGGCTTCAAAAACGTAGACATTATAATACAAAAACAAACAAAAAAAAGTACATATAATATTAAGAAAAAAAGGGCATAACCTGAGTTCCTGGTACTTCATTTTGAAAGAAACTTTAGAAGTGTCTTTTTTCTGTTTTTATATTTAAAATTACAAAACTTTTCTGAAAATTAGTTTCCACTTTCCCAAAGCTTTTTCTTTTAAATACATACATTTAAAAAGTATTGCATCCAGAAGAATGACTGGGTTTTAAAATTAACTATTATTATTTTTGCGGTCATTGCCTATCATTATGTTTACTGCTTTCTTTCAACTTAATCCTTTAGCTGGGATTTTTGATTTGAAGAGAATCTTAACATTAAGTCAGAATGAAATGGTAAATTACCTAATCTCATGTTTACATTAAAAAATTGAAAGTCTTTCAGCCTGAATATTATTTAAAAGAGTAACTATATTTCTTTTCTTAAATTCCAATCCTTTTAATTTATTCCCATGACTGAAGAGGTGGCTTACCTTTTTTAAAAAGATTTTATATTCACTACATCAGCCACTAGAATCTATAAACAGACCTGGCATAACAATTTTGGGGTTTCAGGAAATTATAACACTTGAAAAATGTTATATAATGACCAATTCAAAATGAAGTTTAATTTCAATGAAATTTAATTTTAAAATACTTCAGATAAGAAAATGTATAAAATATTTTTTCATGAAGAACATCCATTCCTTCATTTCAAATGGAAATGGATCATTTCCTCAGATCTGTTGGATGCCCACACAGAAACAAGGAGAGACAAAAGACGCCTAAAACAAGGATTTCTGCTGGAACTTGACTTCCCTGCTGTGGGACAGGCAAGCTCTGTCATCCCTGATGAGACAGCTGGCATGTTGCTCTGTGGCTGTGGATGCCCTGGCATCAGAAATTACAGACCACAAAGGTTTCTGTCCTTGTTTCTAGGGACATCTCTGAAAACCAAGCCATTTCCAAGTAACATGCTGACTAAAAAGTGGGATATTCCCAGTTTAGAAAAAATGCTTTTATATGGAAGATATGCCTGACAGCTTTAACTGTAGCTCTGTCTCTGCTATTTTTGAGGAGTTTCCTGTAGAAATAAGCCAGAAGTTTCAGGGCAGGAGAAGAAGATACAACCTCACTCATGGACTACTTGTTCCCTTGTTGTCAGATAATGCAAATCCTAGATCAGCAGCACGGGCAGAGCCTGTTGAACACAAGCACGAAATCAGCTTTTGCATGCAGGGCACGTAGACTGCCACTAGCCCAATTCCATCACTTCTCAGAACCACCATTTGTCACATGCAAGGAAATCATTTGGATACGTATTTATGGTTTCATGTGGTCACATGCAAGCTCATTGAGCTCCAAACCAGACATAGACAGTGTTATATATCAACACCATAGATAAAAAATACTAGTTTTCCAGTGTGGTGTATATGTACATAATCACTATCATCAAAAATAGTTATACACATTTTCCAACTTGTGGCAAGGATAAAGTGAATTCATCTACCAGGAGGACAGCAAGAGTAGAATGGTGTCCTCTTACAATATCCAGTGTAAATACACCACAGCCATCACGAATACGTAAGCGATGTTTTAAGCATGAGAGCAGTCTGCTTAAAACCAAATATGTTATTTGAAGACTCTAATTAAAAACTTACTTTTGTAGAAAGATACATGCAGGACAACTAGCTGTTTCTTCATTACAAAAGAATAAAAATGCACTCAAATCTCCCTATAAAATATGTACAGTGCTGTTGTCTTGAGTTTTGCAGTTTCTCAGTGTTTCTTTTTGCTGTAATACTTTCTCACACTTCTTCTGTAAACATGGCCATGGTTTCTTAACAACTATCTATGTTTTGCTAATTGTCTGTGTTGTTATCATTCCAGTATACTGGGTAGAGAAATATGATAAATTGATGCTTTGACCAATGGAATTGAGAGGTGGTCATTTCTACCTCCAATCCATGGTGATTTGTAAAAACATATAAATAAAGGCAGAAGGTTCTGCCCTCTCTCTCTTTTTGCCCTCTCCGTTTGCTGTCTCTGTGTGGTCTTTTATTTGGCTCTCCTTTGGGCTCCCCGGCCTAGCCGGCCTGACCCAGTGCTACACAGTGCTGTGGCAGAACCGCACATTTTAACTGCCTGAATACATACCAACTCCAAGTTTGTTGCTCCTACCTCAGATTTGAAATCTTGTCTGTTTTGTCCCAGGTGGATCAGCTGGCTCAATTAAAGGTACTGCTTTGCTTGACAGTCACAATTACTGTTATTATAAATATCATGCTGCCTGTTGGTTTCCAGACAACTTTCAGATATCAACAAATTTCCAATCAAGTCACGCATATAGGTATGAGACAGCTCTTGAAAGCCAAATAATTCTACAGTAAAAGGCACTTACACTCCTTCCCTTTCTTCTCAAGGTAATGCACTGTGTACATTCTTAATCTTTCTGCCTCTCTTGCTAGTTAACAGTGACCTGCTGTCTCTGTGCATAAAGATTAAAACTTGATTTAAAACATTACTTGGAGACTTGAGTTACCCGCCATGGATTTGCTGCCCCTGGACTTGACCCAATCCCCCAGCAAAAAATACAATAAAAAAAAAAAATATCAGGCTGGGACAGGGCTTCCCATTTGGTCCCTAATACTGTCTGGGAACATAATGACTTAATTCATTTTGCCCTCTGATTCATGGAGCAAGCTCAAGTATTATAAGAAGCACTTTAATTCCCTCTGATGTTTTCATTATTAATTCCTTTGTGGCAGAACTCATTTGCAATAATGCATATGTAATTTTGGAAACCAAAAGGAAATCCTGTAGCCTTCAGGACATTATTAACCTGCAGAAATGCTGAGGCACATGTAAAACTCAAATATGCTAGCACCAGCAACCTCTAGAAACATTTTAAGAATAAAAATGGTAAGTAAAGCTGCATCTTGCTACTGGGAAGTTAAAATCGCTGAATTAATAATGGTTAAAACCCTAATGGTATTAGTGACACTTAAGCTGTCTGCTCAGATCATTTCTAAGGATTCAAAGATATACACTGGAATATTTAAAAATGTTCAGAAAATTTATTATCTAAAGACATTTGGAGCAGAATCATCTGCACCAGTAATAGACTTCCCCTTTCTCTCTTCTTTTTTTCTGCATGGTCCTTTATGTTTCTTTTTTAAATAGGGTTTGTCATCTACAGATATAAGACCTGATATTTTTCCAAAGCAAAAAATTCAGTCTTAGTTGACTTATACTTCTTTTAATAAATACACACTGCTTTATTTTGAAGCCAATGTTGCCTCATTTCATGCAATGAGTCTAAGACTATTGTGTCCAGTAGTTTATGGAGTTATATAAAATAATCAGTGTCAGATTTCACTTTGAAGTGGTGACATAACTCTGGATTTGATATCTCTAATTCTCTGTAACAGGGTAAAATATTTTATGTATACTATTCACAATAAATGTAATCAGGAGCTGGTTAGAAAGTTAAGGAAACGTCCCTGTCTGACCATTTGGGAGGGACTCTGGCCATTCCACTCCCACCACCAGAGATTTTTAACTGCTGGGCCCGAGGCCCCTTCACAGCAAGCGGCTCCAGTGAGCCAGCAGGTGCCTTGCTTGGCTCCTGACTCACCCCACTCTCACAGTTAGACAAGCATTCCTGACCCGCTCCACCCTGGGCTTTCCACACCAGAGTCTCAGACCTCTGGCTGCCTTAGGTGATTTTACCATGGAGCAGCAATAGAACAGCTTGAGCTGGCTGTCTCCAAGGAGGGACTTTGGGCCTTTATGCCCTCACAGTCTTAAGTGCACGATAGTCCAGGATTGGCAGCTGGGCTATAGGCTCCTGTTCTGTCTCTGAGTGTCTGCTCACCTGCCTGGTGACACAGCTCCCTGTGTCCTGTGTTGTACAAAGAGTTGGCACTAGGTCATGATCGCTTTGCCTTGAGCTCCCTCCAGCCAGAGCTCTACCTGCAGCTCAGCAGCTGCAATTCCCATCCACTGTGTGGGAAATAGGAGGGACCAGAAGAAACCAGAAGCATCACTAAGAAGTATTTTAGTCTGCTTATGTCAACAATTTTTATTCCAGTAAAAATCAATGCATATCCCATTAGTTGTTTTGAATCCACAGGTTTGTATAGAGAAAGATATCAATTATCCTATGTGATCAAACCCAGAACAAGAACAGAATTTTCTGGTTCAGAGCAAGAATCCACCTAGCTGAAGGAGATAACTAGGAAGATGTACAAACAAGGAAAACATTTAACATCCTTTCCTAATATTCTCATGGACTCAAAGTCTTTCTGTTCAGGATATTTCCTAAACTTGGCATAGTATGGCTCATTGGCAAGTAGCAATGAATCTCTTTTGTAAGTACTTTTCCAATCGTTCTTTACATATATTCAATGCTCTTGTGTTCACAAGGTCTTTTGAAAGTATTCACACAAGGCTGGGGAATAGAGTGCACATGATATCCAGCATGAAGGCAAATGTGAATGTGTACAGGGCAAAATTCACCTTTGGTGTCCTATCTCCAAAAGTATTAGAAGTTTGAACTGAATATACACCATTTCTCTGTGGCAGTGGGCTAGGGGAAAATCCCCTAGCTGCCACGTTCTAACCCTGTCAATCATAGACTCAGTTCCACCTCTGTTATTTTAATATTCATCGTATTGTTTTACTATTCAACAGTTGCCAGAAAGTTCTGCTGTTCTGCAAAGGTTATAGGTTAATGCAAATATATCGCACCCTTGCCCAGAAATCATTGGAAAGCTGTCACCCCATGTCAATTTGTGATTTGTTAAGAACCTTGGACCCACCTTATCACCACTCCCTTCCCCCTTCTCTATAAAAGTCTGTCTAAAGACCCCATCGGAGTCTCTCTGGTAGCATGTATCCTGAAGAAAAAGAACATCATTAAAAGTCTGGGTAAGCTACTGAGGGTCCGTTCTCTCTTCTTTACTCCTACCTGCGTCAATTACCATCAGGCTTTTCTGCTTTCACTGCAAGGCACAAGCTAGGTACAGAGATAAGCGAGATAAGATAAGGCTGCTGGTAGCAGCAGCCGAAAAGCTTAACTGACCAAAGCACTGGATAACGGCAGGCTTTGCAGCACCCAAGCAGCCCTGCCGAAACCCCAGAAGCGTTATTTCTGAGAGACAAATGTGAAATAACCTGTCCTTCACCTGTTATCACTTATTCCTGACAAAGTTTACTTGTCAGGCACAAGATTTAAACATGTTTACAGTTTGTTTTGTAGCACTAGTTGTATAACTGCAAATACTACTCTTACTAATAATAAACATCTAATGTCATTGAGAGTGTTTTCGATTTCTTGACAATAAGACTGTCCTGTAGGAGGCTCAGATTGACTTCTGAACTTTGCAGATATGATACAAAATAATGAATATTGTGACATTCCTGGTTTCTGGACACTTGGTCCAGCTCCTTGGGTTCTTTGAATAAACTGGTGCAAAATTCCTAAATTCACTTGTAGTATTAATCACTGCGAAATTAATTTTATTTGGTGCCATACTATTTCAGAAAGCAGTACAAAATCCTTTATAGGAGGTCAGCACTGGGTATGAAACCACACTGAAATGAAAACATTAGAACGGTAGGGCAAGACAGACAAAGATCAAGGAGCAGAGTCTCATTAAAATAATTGTATTATTTTATTTCTGAAGTACTAGCTGTTTCAAAGACTGGTTGATGAAAAATAAACAAGACTTAACCTCCAGTCTCATGATATGATTAGTCATTATCTCTACAAAGATCTTATATTGTTTTCTCTAAAAGCTGGAGTTCTAGTTCACATATGTGTGAATTGACACAGGCAGGTGGCCAGAAGAACCCCAACACCACGGCTGAAATTAAGAGAGTAAATTTGTTCCATTACCTTGCTAACTGGAGGATCCTAAAGCAGCACGTGAGCAGCAGAGACACTCCAGTAGGAATGCTGGCACTGCCAGGCATAGCCAGGCTCAGTCCAGTCCTGGCAGGCAGCGGAGCCCATTTATCAAGGGCCCACACACATGGAGTTTACCAGCATGCTGTGATCTCCTCTGTGCCTTTCGTGATCTCTGAGCTTTGGGTTCTTGCCCAAGACAGGGAGCTCAAACATGTCCATGAGAGGGCCTTCAAGTCTCTGTAAACACCTATGTTATCTCCACACAGAGATTCTACTTCTCAAAACAGAGAGGGAATAAATACCTGTAGGCATTTCCACTTCCAAATAGGTTTCAATCACTGATATTCTCCAAGCCTTGGTATTCCCAGCTGCAAGGTCACTTGAGCAATTCTACCACCCTCTTCGCTATTCTTCCACTTTTAACATTTTCTTCCCTACAACATAAAACTTCACTTTTCTCAAAAGCCAGGTTAATTCTGGCATCCACATGAAATGGAAACCTTCCCAACCTTCCTGTGAACTGAAGACCTCCTGGATCTCAGCTGCTGAGTCACACTCAGAAATCACAGAACCTGGAGTGGCAGTTGGAGCATCCCACTTCAAGCGCCGGTAGTCACCCACTCTCTCTTTGTAGCCAGTGGTGAGAAGTCTGTAAGGCACAGGTAGTTTGGGTGGCTCACGCTCTAAGACCCCAGCTGTCTGTAGCGGGAGCCCAGGCCAAGGGACTGTGAAGTAAACATCTACTCTGCACACATGGTCAGCTCGTGACCTGGACAGATCCGGGCTGCATGGCAGCACGCCTCAAGCCTCTGGCCTTCTGAACCTATCACCCGAGCCCAGCTTGAAGCTGCTTTGCTCAAAAATCCACCTCTGTGCTGGAGCAGCGCCATGATGCCTCTTGTAGGCACAGATTGTGTCCATAACAGTAAATGAAGCTGTGCCAGCCAGCGCTGCAGGAATCCAAATGTTTGTAGTGATAAACTGTTGGAGACATCCATGGCATGCTTTTAACTCTACCTGGAACTTCCTCAAACATTTTCCTCAGGAAAATGCAACAGCCAGTACAAGGCAAGTGGAGTTCCTGAAAGGCTTAGTTAAGGGAACAATTACACTCTCTTCAAGATGAGGTAATAAATAATCTGTTTGCCTTAATGCCATAAAAGGATGCTGGATCTGCTTAATTTCCATGACAGTCATAGCAAGCTGGATCCCCAGACCTTGTCCTGGATTTGTTAAGGGCTCAGTGAATCCATGATGCTTCAAAAGGAATATTTCAGGCTGTGGACACTAATGCTCTCTGATGAAAGCTTGGTTTGTCAGCTATCCTGGGCATAGCTAGTGCCAGATCAGTAGCTCGGATTCAGAAGAAAATTATTATTCTCATTTTTAAATGGGAAAATTGAAATTTATCTCACTTCTGAACCTGAAATTTATCTTACTTTTGACTAAAGGAATCACTAATAATGATGTAGTTCAGTCTCTAGAGTTCACTCAAACCTTGGTCTTATCTAGGCTAGTCAGTAAAAGTGTCCATCAACAGAAAAATGTTCACCAGGAATGGAAATAAATTACTGAATCATTTAGGATTGCTTATAAAAACCATAATTTTCTACCACAATGGAACCTAGCTAAACTGAAACTGGTACCTAACACTAGTCTTCTGTTTTAATTTACTCCAACCATTTCAAGCATCAGCTTAAAACTGCTTTATCTTAACTCTCTTTTCCACATACTGAAATTTTCATCTGGCTTTGACCATATCAGTAAATCATCTCAATGTCTACTTATTCTGATGTTTATTCAGGATTAGTTCTATATCAATTAGTTCAGTGTTCAGGGATGTTGGAGCAGAGATTAAATTCATCTTTTTAAAGGTCAATGCACAGCTACTCTATGGGTTATTTATACAAAATATTCACAGGAAATTAATTGCATAAATGCATGCACTTTTAGTAAATAATCCATTTTATACTTCTTTAAGAAATGCATGATTGACATGAATATGTCTCTTGGTATATTAATCTGTTTTATAAATACTGGGAATCATAATTACTGGAGATACAATGACCATAATAGAGATGAAGAAAATATGCTAAATAGAAAACTACTGTCTGTGAGTGAAATTTAATTATTCTCCAGAAGTCTCAATCCTGACATTGTAGAAACCATGCAATCCCTTCTGAATACAACCAAAACTTGTGAAGTCAGCACTTGTCCCTTCTAATGGTAAAATTATTTTTATCCAACACTTCAGCTTGGCTCCATCTTTGTGTATCAATTTCCTTAATCTTTCGTTTGTCACTGAATATTTATTAGGGAGAAAGGGAAAGGCTTTTGAAGCAGCACTGTGTAATTATCTGTCACTAGCCCCCTTTCCCACAGAATAATGCTCAGGAGGGAAAGGGTTAAGAAGTCTTTGAAAGCACTTGACGGTATGCAGAAGGAAGGGTGAGAAAGCTGATGTTACACAGCAGCTGTGAGAGCATTATAGGCAGAGATGATATTGGGTGAGGACAGAAGGAGATTGTCAGGCCAAAGGAAAAAGAGGAAGAAAAATACCTTGTCCGGGTAGTACCACCTTCATCTGGGCATTTTACCTATTCTTTCTTCAATCACTAGGAAAATACTTGAACTGAAAATTTTCAATGCTTACGAAAATGCACTTAGCCTGTGCTGATTTTACTACAACAGATTTAGGCAAAGACTATGAACACAAAATGCATTTCCTGGTCACTCTCCTCCCCTGTTAAAGAGAGGTATCTTCCCCTACAGTCTTCTCTCCACTCACACTGAGAGCCAAGATTGGTCACACCTGCTCACCAGAAGGACCAGGTTTCTGGGACACGGACGTGAAGGGCTGTCTTGTGTGCCAGTCCTGCACCCAGTTACACAGTGCATGACAGAACAACCTCTCTCTGCTGAGCAGACCCACAGCAAAGGTCAGCACCATGCCCTACATGGAGCATACGCTGTGGTCTCACTCTTCCAGAACCAAAACCAGGATATCCTAATGGGAATTAGACCTGCTTCAAGAGGTCAGCTCTAGGAAGCTTTCAGATGCTGATGGATGCATTCATAATGAAGAGTTTGCCTAGCAAGGAACAACAAATAAATTATTGGTATTTGTGACTTCAAAGGGACATACCATTCTGCTTTCCCGCAGTAGATGCTAGATCGCACTGTGTCATAGTGGCATTCTTATGCTATTCATAGGTGGAAATAGAGGCATACCTGCTTCTAATAAGTGACATTTGTTGCTACAGTAGGAGGTTTTCACAGGATTATATGCAAAAATAAAACATAAAATAGGAGCCTTAGCTCCTTGACGTAATCCTTTCCTGACGGGGTTGAGATTTCTTTTTTGTTATTGTGTGAGCTCAGCAGATTCAGCCTAAGCACAGCTCATCAGCTATTTCTGCTGTCACTGGGTAAGCATATGTCACAATCCACTAAACACCTCAAAGTCACTTACCAGCCCCTTCTTAAATCAGTTTTGTAACAGGATTTCCACAGGTGATGCAAACTACATGCTGGCAACTTCACGTTATTAAGCCGCCTAAAAATCTGCCTGGGCCAGGACAAAGGGTATCCATGTTTTCCTCCACACATAAGCATTCATACATGATAGTCCCAGAGCCATAATGTTGAAAGAAAAAGGAGCTCCCTGTACCTTCTGTAGGAGGAAAGCATTTCCCTCCAGAAGGCATTATCTGTGGGAACTGCAGAATTACCTCAGGGGTCACTCTGAAGTTTACAGAGCACGGTCATAAACTGACACACCTGTGCCACCCCAGGCTGTCAGACACTGCCCTGCCCCTGCCTGCAGTGCCTATGGATGCTACCAGGACACTGGGCCTGAACCACAATGCTTGGCCCTCAGCAGCCTGTTCCTTGTCAAAAGCATCACCAAACGAGTTACAACTCTGGGGCTGCCTCCTTTGTGGACAGGCAGGAAATACTGAGCTGAGTTTGTGCCTTGGTTTCAAAGACAGGTATTTGCTAAAGAAGGCAGAAGCCCCCTTTCAGAATAGGAAAATGCAACCCCCTTCCCTCCGAATTGGTAAAATTTTGAAATCAAGACGTTTTCAGGCAATGGTATGAGAAAAGAGGAATGACAGTCCTTTACTAATATATTTATATATATATATAGGGACAGACCAACAACAATGGTAACCACAACAAATAAGAACAGACAAACTCACGGACAGTCTCTTCCCGCTCTTTTGGCAATCCAAGGACAGAAGCCCAAGGTGGAGGAAGATTCTTCCTGGAGCTCCAGCAGCCTCTCTCCCTCTCCTCTGGATGTCCAGAAGTGAAGAAGTGTTTCCCAGCTGTGCTCAGCCTCTTTTAACTAGTCCCATTCCCCCAGTGTCTCCACCCCCCTCTGAGGGGAAAACTCAGATACCAGGGAATCTTAGATAAGGGCTAGCTAGCCACACCCATCTCAGAGCCAACTCTTTGTTTTCCTTAATCACCATTCATTATCACTTCCTAGCAACTAATCACCCACCCATTATGACTCCCAGAAACTAATTACCCACCCATTATCAACAAGAATGGGGAAAAATTCTAAGACAGAGAGACAAACAAAATAAAAAAGAAAAAAAAAAAAAAAACGTATCCCAAACCCTGACAGCTTGCAACTGAAAAATGTAAACCCCAGTGAAAAGGGTCAATGCAGCATGGAAAGAAACTTCCTTGGACAGAACAAGAAGGCCTGGTGCCAGCTGAGGGGCTCAGCCCTACAGCTGCTGAAAGACAGAGGTCAGGGGTGGTATTTCAGCAGCAGTTCTCCAAAAGGAGTGAGGAGTTTGTGGGCTTGCAAGGCGAACCCTTCCAGCTTCCAGAAACAGAAGCTTTCTCCAAAGGCAAGAAAGGGGATAATCATCCATGTCCATCTCAATTTCTTTGAGAATTTAAACAGTTAAGCACATTTAGCAAAATGTATCAAACCCAATTCCTAAAATGCCATATAAACCATATAAAAGATGAGAAAACTTTCTGGCAGAGCTTCACAACCTATGAAATGGAACCTTCTGGGCAAGATGGCAACAGTCTCTGGCACAAAAGGTGGTCTGGACATAGCCTGAGAATAAGGGCAAGCTAGATGGGAGTAAACTCAGTTTTGAAATGCTAAAGAAGGAGAGGTATGGTAACGCTTCTTTGGGGGTTTTGCAGGCTGCTTGGGTGCTGCAAAGCCTGCTGTTATCCAGCACTTTGGTCAGATAAGCTTCCTTGGCTGCCACTATCGGCAGCTTTACCTTATCTCGTTTATCTCTGTACCTAGCTTGTGCTTTGCAGTGAGAGCAGAAATCCCCGATGGTAATTTGAAGCAGGTAGAAATAAAGAAGAGAGAGAACGGACCCTCTGTAGCTTTACCCAGACTTTAATGATGTTCTTTTACTCAGGATACATGCTACCAGAGGGACCCCGACAGGGTTGTTACAGAGACTTTTATAGGAAAGGGGAAGGGAGTGGTGATAAGGTGGGTCCAAGGTTCTTAACAAATCACAAATTGACATGGGGTGACAGCTTTCCAATGAGTCTTGGGCAAGGGCGGAGCATATTTGCATCAACCTATGAACGTTACAGAACCATAGAACTTTCTAGCAACTGTTGAATAGTAAAACCATATGATGAATATTAAAATAACAGAGGTGGAACTGAGTCTATGATTGACAGGGTTAGAACATGGCAGCTAGGGGTTTCCCCCTAGCCCACTGCCACAGTATGGATCAGGAAAGAGAGGAGAGAAATTGATTTAACAGTTGGCCTTGACATAAACCTTCACCTAACTGGTCCTTTGGCAACCAGGATTAATTCATGGATTTAGGAATTGTTGTGACTTCATTCTTTTAGACACACATGCAGACTCTAGGGCAGACCATTTAAATAACTGAGAGTAAAAGATGCTTTTCCAAACATTATTTTTGATCAGTTAGTTTAACTGTTAAAAAAATTCTCTGTTTAATATTCCAGAGGGCTTCCGTGGGGGTATGTGGTAATGACAAAATCCTGGGAAGTAGATTACTTAACTGTTTCTTTCCTAAAACATGATCCTGAGTAAGACACTGAAGCTGAAGTCTCTAATAAAATACCATCTTTATTTCCTAAAGGATCTGTAATTGAACTTAGCCCAGTTACTGCTGCTGAAGCTGCACCACACTGCTGTACAAACTTTTGATGCATTTTATGCTCATTAAGTTTTCTTAAATTTCAAAAATGCCTAGAGCATCTCTACACACAAACAGGATAAATATATGGTAAATACATAGAAGAAACGACTCAATTCAATTTCGTTTAAGGGAATAATGTATGTGATATTATTACATAGGTTTGATTTTGTAATGTGGATGGGTAAAGTGCAAAACCATAGATATTCTCTGTTTTTATAATATAGCTTTTTCTTTGATGCTGCTACGAAGTCCTAATGTTGCTGACTTCAGTACTACAGCAATTATTCATATCATCCTACCAATAAACACTGAGCAAGCTTGGTCCTTAAATGCACTCCTCAAAGATATGAAACACGTAACACAATCAGTTGCACATGATCAAGCAGATGTTTAGTATGAACTTCAATGGCAGCCTGCATCTCCAGATGCAAGAAGCCTTTGATCTGTGTATCAAAGCACAATGGTAATGAGTGCACTCACTGAACTATACCTTGGTACTTCAGGAACATTTCACTCCCCTGACTGCTGAAACAATTAAACAGAACTTCAGCAATACCACTAATTAGCAAATTGCTGTGTCAGTCTCAGCATTTAACTCTATTTTATATTAGTTTGAGAGCATCACCAGATCTGCTCTTGTAAGCTGCAAGTTCTACTCATGGTCCATCCTGACACACTAATGGTTGATGTACTGCTTGGACATAGGTTAGAAAATGAGACAATCTCTTGTTGCGCCATAGGTAACATGAGCAAGGACCACTGACAAGTCTGTGGGTGCTTAACAATGCTGATAAAGCTGGCCAGAAGTGTCTTGTCTTTTCATGGCTCTCAGTTCCATTGCTTGACCACATCTGTATGGTCTAGCAGTGCTACGTGTCTGTCAGAAATGTTGCAGGAGGCTCTAGAGAACAAACAAATTAGGGACAAAACATGAGACATAACTGTCACTGGTTTTGAAAATAAAATCTCTATTCTTGCTTCATTGTAATCCTGTCTCTTTTTCCAGTGGAAAGTTAATTTTACACCTTACAAACAAGCTTACTTATTCAAAAGATGATTTGGCAAAGTTAAGTACTCCTGAATTCTGCAGAGACCCTGATAATTTGCCTGAAAATAAACAACATTGTTTTCTCAATGAGGCTTGTTTAAGGGAGTGTATATATAAAAGTAATGTTGATAAGATTTACCTGTGGCAGCACTAAGAATTGGTTTGACTCACAAAAGCAATCAAACTGGTGTAGCATTCTTGACTTTAAGCTAAGACTCATCTTGTGTCCCCCACTGAGTGTGTTCTTCACTTACCCAATTTGATGCTAGACTAATCTACCATTCTGCAGTTCCATGCCAAAAATAAAGAGGATTTCTTTGGTATTAACATTTTTCATTTCCTCAATATTTGTCTTTGCGTCTTTAATATTAATATACTCTCATTGTTTTTAAGCTCAGAATGATTGTCTTGATGCAAAGTTTTCTTTCTGATACTTTTTGCAGCCTAATGACATAAACATTTAGAAGTTGCGCATTCATCAGAGAGTGTTACTATGCCTCCACCACTGCTTCTGCATATCTGAAGTGTTACTCTAGAGTTCCTTAGCTTTGCTGTCTGAAGCTGGACTGATACAATTCCCTATCACCAAAAAGTCCCAGAGTGTTAACAATTTTAAAGGCAGCAGTATGTTAAATGTGAGCCTCGGGATCTTTAACATGAGAAAAGTGTATGAGACACTTCCCACATACTGCTCCATGAACCTAACTTGCTCTTTTCAGTTTGTGCTGATGAAGGTTATTTCTGTAAGAAGAAGGATATGCTGTAACTAGTGAAGATTTGTAGCTACAGCGCTGTTCTCTAGATTTCAAAAGATTTGAAATAGGGTTTCTGCCCCCCACATTTGAAATCTATACTCAGTGAAACTGGCTGAGGTATAGAAATCAGCAAAAAACCAACTTGTTACAGAATAGGTAAGAAGTGTCAGCTATTTCCAAAGGGGAGAAAAAGAATTGCAGAGAGCCTCTACGGTAAAACATTAGTCCCAAAGCAGAGCAAGAATGAAAGAATGTTGGACTGTTTCCTGCCATTTCCAAATGCAGAACACCCTGTACACTGCATGCATTCCAGATGGAGATCCTCTGCTGGAAGTCAGCAAGAGGCAATAACTTCACTAGACAAAAGGCTGTCTCCATCCAAAGAATAATGGGTGCACTGCTTCCAGAAGTGTATGCATCCTGTGTGTCCCAGAATGGCTTCTTAATATGATTCTTATGTGTTCCTATTTCCAACACTGAAAATTAACCAGGGTATTTGGAAGTACTGCTACAAAGCAAGGACTTTTAAAGGTGACTTTGAAACCCTAAATCTGCTGAATACAACATTGCAAGCTCGATTTCAGGCAAGTATGTGGGCAGTTAACTTTCATGACAGAATTGTAGTTGGGCAAGTCTAGTAGTGACAGAAAAAAACCCCAAAACTACAAAGATGCAAACACAAAGCACTTATTCTCTGAATAAAAGTTTTCTTTTGAAATTTTAAAATGAAGAATCAAAGGTTCTTGTGGGGTTTTTTGAGCAATTAGTTTCTTAACAGAGGAATTTAGTAACCATGGACAAACAAGATTAAGTCATTTAAGAGTGATTTGTCAGAGGAAAAAAACCTATAGCTTCTTGCAAGACACTTTCCACACATTCTAGATAAATTATTTCCTTCTGGAAAAAAATTGTCAAAATTTAGAAGTAGACAACATCTTTCTCAGGAACAGTTCAGATACCTGCACTATAAATACAGAAAGGTATACAAGTATTAAATTCCTCAAAGAAGACAAATTCTTCCACAAAGTTTCATCATTCTGACTGACTATAGGGCTAGGGCAGAAGTAGCACATTAAAAACATTTTTCAGGTAAAATCTTGAGCCAATTCAGAAGTCTTTCACTGTCTCCATTTAGACTACAATTTCCCATTGGAATGGCTGTATTTTTTACTGAACTACCCAAAACCTTTACAGTCATTTTTATTTTTAAAGATACACTACTGATAGTCAGCTCAAGGACCACACAGAATTTCTATTTATGTAGAAATTATAATGATGCTGTTCTACAACTCATGTGGGATAATATAATGCCAGCTGTGAGATTAAAGAAAATTATAAAAGTAGCTATATATCTTTTATTCTTTAAGAATGTGCTATCATAGAAATAAATAAATAAATAAATGTGCATTTGAGAATATGGATAGTTAAACCAAGAATACGATGAGAAAACCTTTCAATAAGGAAGATTTCTGTGTAGTCTGCCTCTCATTCCTTTGCTTTCTAGTCAGACTTCTAATAAACTAATAGTATGTGCATAAATTATATAAAATAATAAATACGCCATATATTATAAAAGAGATATTTTATTGTTTGAGGTGACTACTGCAAACAAATCTCAGGTGCAAAAAACTGGCTTTGAAATTGATTTACTGATCTCATTTTAAAAATGGCATTAAAAATATCTGCTTATCATCTGGATACTACAGCTCTAATAACAGCATATTTAAGTGTGGAACATCCAATATTCAAGTCCAATGAAATCACAGAATCACAGAATTAACTAGGTTGGAAAAGACCTTTGAGATCACCAAACCTATGACCTAACACCGCCTCATCAACTAAACCATGGCACTAAATGGTTAGAAATTAAGCGATTGTGGAAAAAATACAGAGGAAATCACTACAACTGAGCTTAACACTTTAGCTCACAGTTTACACTCAAAATCTTGCAATGAAACCACCAAAACACTAAAGTATTCAAAGGAAAAGATTCCATAACCTTCATACAGCTTGTCTGTAGAAGGGCTGTGAACAAACTAACAGCACAACCGTTCCTAATTAGAGCTGAAATGCCAGGTTTAAAAAGTAAGAATATCTTCTCCTGCAGCTGGTGATCTGACAGAAGAACAGAAAAGCAATGTGAACAATATCTCAAACTGTCATTTCTGATTTAGCACTAAATGCAATAATGATGGTATGTTAAAAGAATATATCCATGCCCAAAATCCTTGAACAAACATATATTGAATAAAACTGCTTGATGAAATTTTAAGTCTGACCCTTTGCACCACATTTTTCTATGAATACATCCTTTTATATTACCCCAAAAATAATAAATTTTATCAATTTATTAGACAGAATTGAGAGATATATTGAATGTAGAATACAACAGAACAGAATATTCCCTGTTACTCAACATGCCACAGGAAAATTGCTTCAATCTTCAAATTCACTGAAATTCATTATTATTTACTTTATATCAATGTAGCTGTCAGAATTATTAAGAAGACCAAGTTTCTCTGAATGATACATTAAGCCCAAGAAAAGATTCTTAAACCTGAAATTCTGATTCATTAAATAATCTGAACAGGTCCTGGTTTGTCTGTCTGGCAGTTAACCAAGAAGTTAGGAACTTTTACCATACCAGATTATCAAGAATTCAGGTTTTATTTATGAGAAAAAGCCTGATAAAACTGAATTATGATTAAGCGCACTGAAGGAATTCATGATTCTACCCTTAGTGGCGTGTGTTGGAAGATGCACGGTTACTTAGTCACCTTTTTGTTTGGTTTTTTTAATCCAAGAAACAGACATGTGGGACCAGAAGTGCAGTGCCAGACTGTTCTTTTCCTTCTGATTCAATAGGGAACTGCCAGCTGGCTTGTTTACTGGAAAGGTCAAAAAGCCAGAGGGGAAATTAGAAGGGATAACAGTGCGTAGCTGAATACTTAGTCATTAAGATGAAAGGTGATATCAGCATTTTCATGACAGCTAAACAGAAAAACATACCTTTTTGGGGGGTTTTTTTGTTTT
>VYZT01014112.1:10697-24445 GCA_013400735.1 Pomatostomus ruficeps | reverse complement strand
AAAAAAAAAAAAAAAAGCAAACTGGCATATTATTGATGGGACCAATTGGAAGACTTACAAACAGGCATAGGTATTTCTTCAACCCGTTTTTGTAGAATGATTAGATCAGGAAAAATGGATTTTCATTCAGCTACAGCAAAACTTTCTTAAGCAAAAGTGGTGAGCTGCTTTGTGAATGTAGACTGGTGGTAGATCATTCTGTGAAGTATACTACACAGGTGGTCTGACATGAAAATGAGATAGCAGAATGGGGGTAGAAGGACTTGGACTGGAAGATGCTGTATTTTCAATAGATTTGTATATGCTTTCTGCAATTATCATATGCAATTTTTACTGCATGTTTGAATTTGCACAGATTCTGATCCACACCAAGTTCTGTGCTCTAGGAAAAGCACTTGGAGAAATTCTGTTTGATGCTCTTAGCTCTAATAAGTAGTAGGATAGGAAATATTTTGTTAAATAGAGAAACATTACACAAAGTGGGTTATATCTAAAATAATTCTACATTTATTTTAGGAATTTTAGAAGATATTACATTGGATTTGTCTCCATTCACGTGAAACCAAGAGTGCCATTAGTTTATATTTAAGTGTTTGACAACTTCTTACTAGAACAAGTCTCCAAACTTTTTAACCATGCTTTTCTGTATGAGTCCCTCAGTGAAGGGACAAGAGATGCGTCACAACTCAGACTGTTTCATCAGTTTGGCATACAGATTGAACAGGCAGCAGGACACTGGCTTGTACTCAGAGACTGTAAATAACAGGATAAAAAGTGTTTGGAGTAACTGCATGTTTAATCTGTTAGTCAGTTTTCTGGAGCACGCCTGTGAGAGCACAGATTTTGGAGCAGAAATTCTGGAAGTGCTTTTTAAGTTCCTGTTTTTACCAAGACAGATATGGTAAGGAAATCGTGTGTCCAGATGAACCATATGCCTCATCCTCTTAAGCCTTTACATGTTAATCTTCTATGTAGCATGAGGGGTAATTTATCATGCCTTGAAGTTTTTTTCTTTATTGTTTCTACCTTCTTGTGATATTTTTTCTGAGACCACGTCTGCATGACAGAATCTTCCTCATTTTCATTTAGGATAACATCCTCAAGTGAAGCCTTCTGACTGAGAGGTGGATCTGGCCTGTGCAGTAAGTGTAATACTCCGACAAGCAGAACGCTTGAAACATTTTATTCAAGTCATTTTCACATAAACTTGCAACCATAATACGGGCATGTAACACAAGAATATGAAAGTGCAATGAAGAATACAAAGCTAGTGCCTGAATATTATAAATTAGAGCTCTTCAGATAAAGATGCAAAGTTACTGAAATTAAGACTCTTTGAAGAAAAGTGAAGGAAATAATGAAAAATCTTCAAGAAAGTTGCAAAAACAAGTGGCATTTCACTGTATCTGTAGCATTTAGTTGCATAATAAAAACCTCCCAATTACATACTCTTTGGTTTTAATTCAAGTTAAAATCTTTCAGCACCTTTTAGGATTTGGAGAAAATGAAAATGCCTTTTTGGCATAAATGTGAGACACAGGATAAACCACCTTTCAATGTCTCATTTATGAAAACCACCCTGCTGGTTTTGAATGAGCACGCTGCAAACAATGCATGAATGACAATAGGAAGGTACATTTGATATGTGCACTCATTCTGGAGCAGAGAAAAAAATGAGTAGACTTTTCCTAACACAAAAACATCATCTACACAATATTTTGGTTCCATTGGCGACCAGTCTGTCATTTTTGTTACACTTTTGTCTAGAAATATGCAAATATCAAATGTATTTCAGGATTAAAAAAAATATATAACAAACCCTTCCTCTAACGAGCCTGACATACATTATGTTCCTCATGTGCAATTCTTACACAAAGATTTGAAATGTGGGAGGTTATTGTTTCATACACATTTTTACAGTCTGGCTTTTCAGAAGAGATTTGAGACTGCAAGACAGCAAATTCGTAATAGAAATCTCACAAAATTTAAATCTGGTTTCACTCCCACTGAGACCAACCTCCATATGCCTTTCAAAGATAATGGGAATAAGCCCAGTGTCTGGCAAAATGGAATCCAAATACAATTTGCTGTAAAAACAAAAGCTTTTACCAAAACAGTTTTTAAAAATGTTTTTGAGCAAAAATGCACATAATCCCAAAAAACATCTTCCAGTATGCAAAAAGTAAGGTGTCAAATCCGCAGAGCCAAGATACTGAAAATACTGGTTGGCGCTCCCCTAATTAGAACTACTTCTACGTGTGCTATATAATGAACTCCTACACTTCTACTGCATTGTGATTTACTATAGTTAGACAGGGTTAAAGTCACATTCCTTCATTTTTTTTAATCCTAAAATCTCTTGTTTCTCTGTTCATATCTTAGGCAGTTTTTGTGCTATTGTACATAATTGTCATGTTGCTTAACACACATTTCAAAACAAATACAATATTTTGCTACGGAAAAGAAAAGCTACATTTCCGTAGCTCCAATATCCCCAATATTCAAAGTTACAGCGTTCAACACCTTTCCAAACGAGGCCATTCCCACTTGTTCCACCTACACGGATGCTCCAGGCCCTCTGGCTCCTCACTGACTTCAGTGGAGTTCTGCAGGTAGTTTGGGCACAGATGCGTGTGCAGGTGAGCCTGTCATGAGAGAAGGGCTCCCCCCTGCCTGCAGCTGCTCTGTCTCCAGTTAGTGCCCCCATATCCCACATTAAGCATCAGGCACAATGAGGTATGAGCACACCACCTCTTCCCAGAAAGCAGCCCGTGCCCACAGCCCAGCTTCCGTTCAGTAGCATTTGTGTCCATTGCCCAAGCTGCTCTCAGGACTTTGACCCCGGTTCTGACCCAAGTCTGTAGAAAGGTGAATGCGCTTGCACCCTTTAAAGCCCCTTAAACTTAAAAACCCTTTGGGCTGAGATTTCAGAAGCCTAAACTTTTATAAACAGGCCCTCATTTTGGCAGACTTATGTAACAAATGGTTTTCTAATGAATCGAGTTTCCAAATTGTGCTTCTGTTCATTGCCCGTACTGGTTACTGATGGCTGAAATGGATCTTGCAGCAGACAGAAAGGGACCTGCAGGTATAAATTGTCTTATCCTGCACCCTCTCCCACTGGTGGGTAGTAATCACCAGGTTGCTGGTTTTCAGGTTCATTTTTAGTTCTAGTTGTGCAAATTTGTAACCAAGTTATGATTAAAGTGGAAATAAACTTAAATAAATGTACTAAAGAACAGCTGATTCTTGAAGGATATTATGATAATTCATCAGACTTCCAAATTAAATCCATAGGGTTCTAATGTATCAAATATTTCCAAATACTGCCTGAAGTATTCTCAATAGTGATAAAAAAACCTCTCCATATCCATACTCCTCAGATTTTTCATTTTTAACTATATTGAATAGCACAATTTTTTTCTTTTTTTTTTTTAATACATTGAGCTTCCAATGTTTCATTAGGTGTTTCGAACTCCTGATCAAATTTAATGAATACCAATCAATATTATTTCTAGGTCTCATTGTTCCAGACATAGATTCTTCATTTTACATGATCAGAAATCTTCTGAAAAAAAACAAACCGCCAGATCCCCTTGTGATATGTCATTTCACAGTTTAAAACAAAAATCACAGCTACTGTAGCATACAGCAGGGTGCACCGCAAAAGCAAAATTTGGGGATGGGAGGAGGAGTAGTAATACCCAGCACCAGTTACGCAGTTCAGCAAAAACATTAATTTGGGCTGGAAGCTTTTCCCCTTAACAATGTTGCATTTGGCTCCTGAACAGCCTCAAGTAGGATGTTAAATATGCTCACTTTTGCTCTTCCTCTCTATATAGTATATTTTCAACTTTGTTATTTTGAATACTGAGATATACATTTTAAAGTCAACTACAGTACTTAAGGGGGAAGCAGGTAGTCGGTTTTCTTCACACTAAAAATACTTCGTAAGAGATTCTGACCTACTTCTGTTTGTGGTGCCACCTGAGTTAATTGCCTGTATTATTTTGATGGTTAACCTGTTCAAGTTGGATGTTTTTCATAGATGACCACATCAGGGACTCTCCATCATCTCTAAGAGCCCATTTCTTGACAGGTATTCTTTATCCACATTAAGTTTGCAGAAGTCTGTTAAAAGCCCCACCTTGAAAAATTTCTTGAACATATATAGGTGGGTAAACTTTTTAATTAATTTTCACAGATGAAAGGTGTATTTCAAAACCCCATCTGTTTTTCACTTAAGAAAATGGAAAAACTTCTAATGTATTAAAAATGTAAACATAACTTTTCTTGCAGGGGTATAACTGATATATATAATATATATGTATTTCTCTGCTATATGTTAATACTCCTTGAAAACTGAACATACTTGTCTCTTTCATATCAATGTGTCCTAGCAAGAATTTTTAATGGCACTGTATCATTACTCTTAATCTGTTTTTCATGATGGTATTTTCTGAGATAGCTGACATTAGTACTTTCTCTTGCATTTTATTCAATTCATTTTGCATACATTTTTTTCTACCTTTTAAAATATGTTCAACTCATTCACCAGTAATATTCCCACTGAAGTCTATTATCACATAAACTCCAAATTTGAAGGAGCTAAGAAGTGGTCCCATGTTTTTATGAATGAGTTAGATTTTTCAAAATTTAAAATATCTCTACATGAAGCACCAGTTTCACACATTTCGACAGTAATACAAGTAATGCCAATTTAAATTCCTAAAATCCAGTTAAGTTTTGGTTGAGAAGCAGCTGAAGTGCTTCAAAGTCACATAAGGTGTGTGGGTGTATCTGTGTATGTTCTGTAGTTTTGTTTCTATAGTGTTTGCATCCTAGTGAAGTCTGTATAATGATACTTCAGCTCAAAACACTGGCACCATCTCATCCATTCCTTGCATCTTTCTCAGTATCTGTTGAAAGAAGAGAAATAATTTTATGCAGGTGAGCAAGCATGCACGGGAAGAGGATCTGCTGAACGCCAGCTTGTGCACAGGTCGGCGAACAGGAACATTTGGTTTCCCAGCCCTGCATGAACACGTGTGCGAGACAGAGAGGTGTAAAAGGTGCACATATATACATGCATACATGTATATAGGGTGTTAGCCTGGAGAAGAGGAGGCTGAGGGGAAATCTCTCACTCTCTACACCTCCCTGAAACGAGGCCGTGCTGAGATGTGGGTCGGTCTCTTCTCCCACGTCACCAGTGAGACAGGACGAGAGGAAATGGCCTCTAGTTGAGTCAGGGGTGGTTTAGATGGGGTATCAGGGGAATCTTTTTCACCTAGACGGTTGTAAAGCATTAGAGCAGAATATCCAGGGAAGCGGTGGGGTCACCATCCCTGGAAGTGTTCAGAAGTTGTGTGAATATGGCACTTGAGAACATCGTTTAATGGTGAACATGGTGGTGATCCAAGGCTGATGGCTGGACTTCACGATTCAAAGTGTCTTTTCCAACCTTAACCATTTTATTACTCTACATACTCAGTAATTTTTTCAGAGGTAAGATGGGGAGACTAGAAGTTAAAAGCGTGAAACCTAAGTTTGCCTCATTTAACTATTAATTTCCTAATGCACAGTGAGGAATTAATATTTTAAAGGCTAATTAAGCAGGTCACATTAATTCACTGTATTTGTTTCACTGACACTATTATAGAAGACTACACTGGTCATCTATTTTATTTTTCATTTACTGCTCTGGAATTTATTTCATATGAACCTGTATACAGTGTTAATACTCACTCCTTTGCAATCCAAGTGAAGTCTCTTGATAAATATTTTGTATGAGCAACCAACATAGTTTTCTGGAAACTGCTTACCTCTGTGTTACAGAAGACTGCTTTCTCTGTGTGTGTTTCACAGATACTAAGGTACAATAGGTCTACTAGGAGGATATTTACTAAATTAATTTGCCTTTTTGGAGGAAAAATGTAAAAAAAAAAAAGGCATCATTTTAGTATTGTTTAAACTTTTGAAGTACTAAACTGTAAATGGAGTGTGTGTGAAAGAACATTTTCAAGGAAGGTGGCTGCTGTGTAAGCAGCAGCAGCAGCAAAGTAACATACATGTGTGGAATTTTGCAGAATGTCTTAAGAACACTGTGGCTGCTCAGCTCTATGTGGATGCAGTGAATGATCCTAGAAAGGTCCTGATGAAAGTACAAAGAAGGTGTGTGAGCCAGAGGCCATTATCTCTCAGGCCAGACAGGAGCACCAGTTTTCCAAGTGCTACATGTTCCAATGGCGCAAGCACAAAATTCCCACAAATTTTAAAATTCCCAAAACCCACGAAACAAAATCCTGACAGTGGGGGACAGTGAGAGTAAGACCCAGGGAGGCACTCACGGTGAAATTGTGCAGCCAGAGGCATAGGCATGGTGGCCCGTGTAGCGGATGTCGCAGCGGACAATGTTGTTGGAGTAGTCGGATTCAGGCACCAGGTAGCTGGGGTTGACACTCACCTGGAGGGGAGAAAGCACAGCACTGCCTACTGCCAGGTTTCAGCTGGTAACTTACATGCAACAGGATGTATGCAAATGATGTGCTTCTTTAAAAAAACCCAAAAAAACAAAACAAAAAAAAAACCCCAAACCCCCAAACCTCCCCATTCCCAATACACTTACCTTCAGAATATAATTTCCAGGTTTTACATCAGTAATATCAATCCACTGGCAATCTATGTCAGCATTGTAAGTGTCGTAGCAGCCAGGGCTCAGACCCTTAAGAATGAAGATAAGATGGATGTAAAAAACAAAATGAAACTTCTTTAGAAACCGTGACATTCTAGACACTAGGTACACTCAGATTGAAGTTGACTTAATGATCACAGTTCACTCAGAAAATTAACTTAGAAAATTAGTCTTATTTTTAGTTGGCATTTTATTTGTCTAAACTAGAACACCTAAGTCTAATGTACCACCTTCATAGACTGCACTTTACTACTACTGGATAAGAAACACCTATAATATTGAGAGTTGTTCATCTGTGAGATACCTGTATTTTCTTATAACCACTTGTTACAGTACTCCTTTTATGTAAAAACTGTTGATGTTATTAGTTCCTGTTCTTTACATAAGATCAGAATAAAATAAAAATTGACCAAAGACTGGAGGTAAGTATCTGCAAATGTTGAGTGAATAGCTTGTGGAATCCTTGAGTACAGACAGACTCAACCAGCATGTTGGAACCTCTCTATACCCACAGGAATGATGCAATTTTTTCCATGGATGTACTGTGCCCAAGTGCCATCTTTGAACAGTAGGGTCAAGGGCCATTTTCACTTAGAGCTTTGCATGGAAATGGTGTCTCTTCAGGCCAATAGTGACACAAGAATCTGAGGGAATTGGAAACATAGCCTTTATTCCAGAATAACAAAAATTCTTTGTTTTTAGGAACATTAGCAAGAACCCCCACGTATGGATGTATTGGTGGTTCAGATCTAGTGTCTTTAACTTTGGTGAATACAAATTGCTCCAGGCAGAGCTGATCTGTTCTGACAACACACAGAGCTGCAGAAAACCCAAGTCCTGCAGGAATTCCCTTTTGACCCAGCTGGTGCTCAGCTCAGACTCTCGCATGTATGTGCCAAGTCTGAGGCTGGAGGAAAGTTTTACAGGCCAATTATAAACCCCTGAAATATGGGCTTCCAGTGGAAATGCTGACACAGCCGTGATTCTAGCGACACAAATACTACAGCTGTA
This sequence comes from Pomatostomus ruficeps, assembly GCA_013400735.1. NCBI lineage: Eukaryota > Metazoa > Chordata > Aves > Passeriformes > Timaliidae > Pomatostomus > Pomatostomus ruficeps. The sequence goes on along the minus strand of VYZT01014112.1, from coordinate 16,740 downwards.
AAATATGCATGTTGCTCAGTTAGATGTCATAGTCTACAGAAGTAGGAAAGGTATTTATAAAACCTCTTCAAAGCCTTTATGTATTGCAGATCATTCATTACAGTTAAAATCCAAATGTGGACACGTCAGCCAGTGAAACATAGCTGTCATTTCTCTGTGACAGAATAACTACCTTCCAGATTAAAAGCTGCAGAATAAGGGATACAAGTTTCTGTGTAAGTATGGCCACACTGAGTTAAACCACAGATCCATCAGAGCTCAGTGTCATGTCTCTGACAGTGGTCAGCAGCAGATGCTTGACAAGAAAAGAACATAAGGAGTGGGATGTGTAATGTCAGGCAAATTCCTTCCACCAGGCATTTAACTGCCATCAGATTTTTGTGTTTAATAACCTCCATTACTTTGTCTAAATTCTTCTTGAGCCCATGGAGATTTTTGATCTCTGCGACATCCAGTGGCAAGGAAATTAGTATTTCATTCCTGTGTCCAAAAAGCACTCCTCTCCATTTTAAAGCTGTTGCCTGACAGGTCTTAAGTTCTCATATTGTCCGAAACATCAACAATTGTCAGTAAGTATCAACAACTGTCAGTAAATATCAACAATTCCTCTTTCAATCCATGACCACTCAAGTTTTTGTCTTATTTCTGGTTTTCCAAATGGAATAGTCTATGAAATTTCTTAGCAATACTACACAGCTGATCATCCTTGTTCTGCTGGGGCTGGCTGGTTTGGATTTTTTAAGCTTTTCTTTATCAGTTCTGAGAGGTGGTGATGCAATATTCAAGGTAGGAGCCTTCCTTGAACTTGTCTGTCATAGTGGTATGCTCCATTTCCCATGTTCCCCTAAGGAGCCCTAGCACCTGGCTCTACGTTTGTGCGTGGCTCATCACAGCGTGCACACAGCTGCCATTCCCTCTGACAGCCTCCTGTTACAGGGGCACAGAACAGGGGTCTGAGTTTCCTGTGCCAGGCTGCCGGCCAGCAGCTGCAGGTACGGATGGAATCCAGCACCTTATGGATTCAGACTCTGCCAGGGAGAAAATGCCAGCCGTGAGCTCTGGCACCACCAAGGACGTCCGTGAGTATTCGAGGGGGGATGAACATTGTGAACAGCTTCTTTACAGGCTGTCGTGAGCGCCTCTTAGCCGTGACCAGTCCTACAGCCATAAGAACTTGCAGTGTGTTTCCATGTAGTTCAGTTGCCAGTAGTGCTAGGCTGGTAAGTGTCACTACACTTTAATAAGAAACCCACAGTTAACAGCATGAGGGCGAATTATCATTCTCCAGGTTAGTATCCTGGTCTCTGTAATGGGGAGTTAGGGCATCAGCTAATGTAGGGCATCTGATTATTGGCAGAAAAGTCATCCAAATATAAACTGCAGGGGGGAAAGGCACTTGGTTGTCTCCAAACCGGCTCCTACCTGTGTGTGTGCTGTACATGCATACCGCCTGTAATATCCATAATCACAGGAAGTGTCTTCGAGGCAGAAACTTGCTTTGTGTCCTTCAGCAACTTTTCTATGTGAGCTTGCATCCAGCAAGTCGTAATGGCTGAATTCATCCATGCTGTGATAATGTCTGTTAAACCACAGGTACATTATTAGAGATGGGTCAGATCTTAGCAATAACATTTTGACACATTCCTATTTGATCTACATCTTGTTAAATCTGGCCAAATTTTAATTTATTACCCCAAAACTTGTGTGTTAGTATACTTTCCTACTACTGACCACTCAATTATTTTCATTACTCTAATTTTCAAGTACTACATGTCATCCTCTATAAATAAATAATAGGTTTTAATTTGTTGTGGGAAAGATTCCATGGCAGGACTGTTTTTCCAAAATTTCCTGTTTCAGTTCTTTTCCAATAACAACAGCAAGTATTAAGTAGTTCATACTTGAACTCAATATCTTATAAGTGCCTTTAGACAGAGTTTTGCTAGGAATGCTTACCTTCCATACTATAAATATCATAGAAGTTTGCTACTTGCTAGCAAAACCCCAACAATTTGGTTTCACATTTCCATGGCCCTCAGACAATGTAACACATTCGTAATATTGGTGAAGACAAAATCTGCATAAAGAAATCAGCTTCTGTGTTCTGGCAGATTTCATTCAATGTCAACTATATCTGCAGTCTACATTTAATTCTGTCTCCATTTCTAAAGTGTGTATGCTTTTGATTTGGGCAAAGTCATGCATTTTTCTTGCTTTCACATCAAGTGAGTTCTAGCTCTTAGTGTGGAGTTTAACACCTCATATTCTTGTAATTTCACTTTTTCCAAATGTGTGGGAAACTAAACTTGTCTTTTCTACCTGCTCCATGTCTTTGCAGCTTTTGGCTGCTGTTACTTTTGAATGCTTTCAGCTCAAGAGGTATATGAAAAAGGTCTAATTAAGCAGAATTCAAATGTATTGGTAAGAAAGAAAGCAGCACAGGAGCCTCACAAGCAGGGACATCAAGAACACTAAAACCATCCACAGATGATGATGACTAACACTGAGGTCTGATGGCTAGCCAAAGTAATTGGCAGTTAGAGCTCATTTCCAAATGAGTTTGTTTCACTGTTATGGAAATGATCACGAGAGATGCATTTTTTTGTAGGCAATGTATTTTCTGTCCAAGAACTGAATCAACATCAGAGACACTTTGCATCTGGACAGTGATAGCTGGGCTGTCATGGCAGACTAAGAAACTGTTTTTCTACAAATGGAAGATTTCATCTGCTCTCTACACGTTTCATCCATTTATCAACTTTGTATGCACAAGGGCTCGGGGATTTTTGTTATTGATGAAGTTTTTTTTTCAGGCATTGGGGTTAACTAAAGCATTTATGGAGGCTTTTTTTAAGATTTGATTTAGTTTTAGCTTTTTGATCCTTGCAAGTTTTATAAACTGATAATATGAATCTTTTTTGAAAGAATTTGTTCTAATGATACTGATTTTTCATTCAATGCCTAAAGCCTCTGGACCTAGAGAGAAATACTCCATTGGCTCAGAGGCGTTCAGATCAAGCCCACAATGCATACCATTTTTTAAAAGGTGTAATAATAAGTTATCATTTATGTACCTGTAGCAGCAGAGTTGTATTATAAGTAAATGGAAGCAAGTATTCCAAGTAATTAGTTCTAGTATTTCACAACTGCTCCTGCTGAGAAGTAGAAAACTGGGAAAAAATCTGCAAACTCTTGCATATGAGTTTTCTGAAAAGGTACAAGTTTGCAGTGTTACCTGCTCCCAAAATGTTGAAAATGTTCTACTACATTTCCCTTGCTGTGTTTCCAGCAATTAAACTATTTCTAGAGCAATGCTGCTATGTCAAAACATCAGCATATGATAAGAATATCATTGATAATGGCATCAGTCAAATCAGTAGCTTTCCTTTTCCATATTGATCAGATTATTCCTTGTGAAGAACTAATGCATGAAATTCAGATCAAGAAGTATGGGATGCTGTTTAAAGTGAGGTATTATTATAGGGAACATGCTAGTAAATGTAGATTTTAGGGCTTCTATTTTAATAAATAAATAAATAAATTGTTGAGACTTTCATTTACTGATTACACTTAAATGTAAGTAGACTACATGTAAAATAAAAGGAGAAAGTGCTACTGTCAAATCTCATTTCAGACTTGTATTTATATTTAATTTATCCATTGTAAGGGTTTCATACCTATGGATAAGCTTTGTATCCATCTTGGTTTCATGTGTCTGTACAAAAAGTAATTACAACTACATATAAAGAGTAATTACCACTACATAAAGTTAACCAGACAGTGAAAAGCTGAAGTTTCCCCATGGTTTCTCTCTGCTCCACTGTAGTTATAGAAAATGTCCCCTTATAAGTGGCAATTTGTTAGTGAAAAGCGTAATTAGAAGATGCCATACTGAACACTTCACTCACTGGTGACAGCTGTGCCACTCCCATGAATAACGGGGTCTGCTGGGCAGAAAGTCTGATGTGCCTTGATTTTTCACTCTTTGGGGGAATCTCAGGAGCACCCGATTGTCGTAGTCTCTAACATCTGCTCGATAAGCTGAACTGCAATGATGCAAAACAAAGAAAACCAAGAAAAAAGCCGTAAGTATATGCAAGAAATACTTCGAAAAACGTTTTATATTGTCTCAAAAGTAACTAATAGCAGGGATCTTTCTGGGCCCCATAAGCCTCATGCACTGGAGATTCACACAGGAATTCCATATGGTGTGGAAATGCCTGGTGTCAGACCAAGACCTGAGTAAGATTCAGATCTGGTTTTAATTTTATAAACGGAAGTTTGACCACTGACTGACTCGGCCTATGAAGAAGATCACTGCTTAGCTGTAAAATTACTCTGGTACCAAAAAACACAATTTCATTAGTTGCTGTTAACCAAAATAACTCCCTGTGTATGCAAGATCACACAATAGATGTTTGATCCTGCTGTAAAAAAAAAAAATTATATTGATATAAATCTGGCTGTGTTTTCCTATTCTACATAGATATTATCTACAGTCTTTTCAATGCTGGAATATTTTAATCAACTAATAGCCACCAAGAACACTTCAATGAGCCTTCACTGTGAAGCTAGCATAAAAAATACTGCTTCTTATGTCATGTTTTCTTTTTTCTGCAAGTGAAGAGTAAGCATGACCCTGGGACACAGTCTGATGCTGGTAAATAAATAAATCTGTTTTGCATGATAAGGTATCAAACAAGTTAAAATGGTTAAAAACAGCCATGTTGAGTTCTTTCCAAACAAAACAGGAAAACTCCCTCTTTGCCAACTGGACAAGATCTAACTTCATAACAAAGCTGTTATTTCAACCCCTTAAGAGACTCTGAAACACTTTTCAGACGGATTTTAGTTTTAAGAGACATTACAAGGTATAGGCCCAGAAACAATTAGCTTATTATAATCTTAACAGTAAATTGTGCCGGTTAAGAACAGGGTTTTTGTTGTTAGGGGTTTTTTTGTGTTTTTTTTTTTAATGAAGTAGCATGTGATCTTGTGGGATTAGACGAGAGAGATGAAAATCAACAGATTGAAGTGATTTTCTAGGTTCACATTTTGTAGGTTCACCATTTCACAAAATTCAGAAATGTCCAAGTGAGCCTGACAATAGAAATGTGTAATACAACTTTTCACAGCACACAGGTTCTTCAAGAGACCTGAAGCTCGTCTCTTCAGTATGGCAGTAGTGTTTTCTGGTGTTCATACTCTACCGCCTGCCACACACTTGGAAGAAGGTTACAGTGGGCTGTGTTTCCTGGAGCCCTCCAGCCTCACCCTTCTCCACTCCTCACCGGGTTCACAGGTGGACTCAGGGGCACAACAACCCGCAGTGAACGGGCAAAAGCCTGGGATGGTACCTACCTTGCCAAGCAGTTCTCCTCAGCAGCACATCTCAAGTTATACATGGACATCCTCTGAACATATGTGGACGCCTGGATGTAATAGGGATCCGGGACTAAGTCAGGGAGACCTGCAGTTCATCAAACCAACCACATAACAGCAAGATCAACCCAGGACACGTTTGCAAATATTTGGCTACCATCCCAATTGTTAGGAGCGGTGGTTTTGCTACGGACCCCTGCTCTCCGTTCACCTCGCATTCTCCTTTACTCAGGCTTGTCCCAAACACCCCATCGCAAGCATGACGCCCGGAACCCCCGGGGGGCTTATCGGCAGCTCGCCCCTCTCCCAGACGCGGGGACCGGGCTGCTGCCCGCCGCAGAGAGCCGGGCGAACGCCAGTCCGGTCAGGTTTTGTCCCGAGCGAGGGCCAAGCAGGACCAGTGATCCCCGCAGCGCATCCCGCCGGGACCGGCGTGCGCGGAGCGGGCGGATGGCGCGGCGGGGAGGGACGGGACGGGCGGAAAGGAGGGCTCTTACCGTACTGGAAGTAGCCGGTGCCATAGCCGGGTCTGTACCTGCTGCCCTGGCGGGGCCTCTCGTAGGTGTCATAGTAGTTGTAGTAGGGGTTATCGTCCGTGTACTTGTAGGGGTTGTAGGGGTCGTCTCCTACCATGACATCTTCCCGGCCGGACCTGAAGCTG
>VYZT01014111.1:0-12108 GCA_013400735.1 Pomatostomus ruficeps | reverse complement strand
GATAGATTTCTTTTTTCTTGTAAAACAGTTCCCTGGCATCTTGTTCTCTCCACCTTAAAGACACTGAGGACTAAAAGGGTTTGAGACACCATTTGTGACAATATTACTACGGTCACCTCTTTATACTTAAGAACTAGAATCCAGAACAAATCTTAAATTGTCCCCTCTCTTACAAAAATAAGGAAAGGGGAAAGAGATGAGTCGCAGTCCAAAAGTCGTGATAATAATAAATATTCCTTGGTTGCAGATACACCACTTTTGCATAAAATGTAAACTTTTTTTCCATAATGTGTATCTTTCCTCATATTTATAGTGCACTTTTGTCTTTTGACATTCAAGTGGTCTGGACAGAATGGCATTGCTGGTGATGAAGAGGGACTAAACTACTTAGAACTTATATTTTGAACCTACCATGGAGATTTTAGTTATTATTTTTACTTAGATTTTTGCTATTGTGAACTAAAGCCATGAAAATCGACAGTGTTACTTGAGTGTGTGCAATGTTCCTATAAGTTTCCAGCAAGATAGTCTGTGTTCAAATGTAAATGAGACCTAGTGACTCCTGAATTCTTTGTTGCTGAAAATTTTAGTAAAAGAGGTACTACTGCCATACAATCCAGAGCTGGTGTTCCATAACAGCTGATGCACACAGGCTGTCCACCAGTTTCTAACTTAGTCCCGTTTTCCCCTTTTTTTTCCCTTTTTTTCCCTTTACTTTTTTTTTTTTTTAACTTTTGCTTACTTAGTGCAGTTTTAGTAGCCTTACTGGCATATCTCTGTGTGCAAATTCATTCTGCAAATGCACATTCACATTAGTTTACTGTAGCTTTAGAAAAAGATTCTCAGATTTTGGATGAAATTCAGCCTTTTAATTGAAGGTAGCTACTCAGACAAATGATGTTTATATCTCTGGTAAAAGTGACAAACCAAAGAATTTAAGCAGTTCTAGTAATTAACCTCTTTCCGCTGACTGCATAACCATTTGTTTAAATCCTACACCATGTTGACATTTGCATTGGACTAGTACTTTTAACAGTTTATCAGCACACAAAAAAGTTTTAAAGACACGATCAGTGATTTTTATTTCAAAAGAGAAGAAACTCCCTGATTCACATAACGTTTCTTAAAGAAGATGAGATAAACTAATCTAAGTGTAGTACAGTCACTTTCAGTAAAGCACAATGCTGCACGAAATAGACAATTTCTTGAGAAATGTAAACAAGACTATGTAGTTTTTCTTTCTGATGTTTTTTTCTAACTTCTAATTTGCAGCACTGTAGCAATCTCATCTAACCTAGTCTCTGAAAGGAAAAAAAATAATATTTAGAACAAAAAGTCAATGGTGTTAATTTTTTAGTGTATTGCTTATCGTAATATACAATTTTTGAACCATAATTAGAATGACAATATAGATCAAATTTTCGGGTAGGGGTGTGACTAGTGCAATCAAGAGTATAAAAAATTACTTAGTATGACATTTAATTGTTAAACATTAACCATCCATATAATTCCATATTTACCTTATTTGTTTACTTTATCATTGTCATTGTAATTGTTACACATCATCACAACTATTCAACGTATGTTTGGTACACAGATCTCAAATACGAAGAAGAAATATGTATGACAGTTTACCTGAACAATACTGAACTTTTGTGACATAAGCATATTTCAAAATTTCTTACATAACCACACCAGTTAAAAAGTTTGTTCAAAGAAGTAATCCTTTACTTAGATGACTGAGCAAATAATGAGACTAAAGCTACAACTAGCTAAGACAAGCAAAGACTAAAAGGAAAAGTTTTGAATATCAATTTGATGCTGACAGAAACTCAGCAAAACAATACCTGATTTACATTAATTTGTTTTCTTTTGAACTGTAACCCAAGAGCATTTAGTATCAGTGATCTGCCTCATTCAGCCTAAATAATTAATTTAATTTCTGTTTATTCTTAAAACTGCTACATTTATATAAAATCTGTGAAAAGAGAAAAATAAACAAGTTTGAAATCTGGTAACAAACTTTGATATTTCACTAACAGAGTAAGTAAAACATTACCAAAACACTATCCTACCCACTTTGCATTTTGCATTTGTAGAATTTGACACCTGAAATGTTCAATTATTCTGTAAGAGCAGCCATTTTATGCCACACACCTATACACATACTGCTCTGTATGATACAGAAATATCCAGTTCATTACAGTAGTTCAAGTCACATCTGACAGCGAAACTGTCTGAAAGAGATTAGCAGGTTGCAGCCAGTTCATCAGAAATTCCCTTTGGTCTGGACAGTTAGAGCTGGGTTTCAAGTAAAGGTGAAGAGGAAGCGTGGATTTGCCTGATGGACACTTCTTTTCAGAGGGCCTTCCCAAAGTAAATACATCTTTTAATGAATAATTAAAAGAATTCTTGGTAGGATTATATCATTAAGTGGTTCTAAGTCACTAAAATTTTAGGATAAAGCTCTATGATGAAAAAAAGGGGGCTGGGCTTGTTCTTAAGCTAGCATCTATTTGCTTGACACTTGACTCCTTTCCTGATGGAGGATGAGTGCTGACACATCTGCATTTTGTTGTACAGCTTTCTGGGCTGGTTTGATATAAGGGAAACAGTACAAAATTAATTAGTCTTGAAACATTATTACAGATGATAGTGAAGTAGATGCTGCTTGTGGTAATAAGGATTTCAGTGACCACAGTCAAAGATCTTCAGTCAAAAACCCCTCTAGTTATAGGCAAACAGCTTCATTTTCTAGTTGTTTATACTCAGAACAATTTGGCCATTTGAGGACTCAGAGTATTCTGAAGCTTCTGGTCTGTGCTCAGATTAGAAATAGAGGACATATCTTTAATACAAAAAAACCCAAAAAAACAACCTAACCAAAACCAAACAACCAAAGCTCCACAGAAAAGCAAAGGGCTGAATAACGGTATCCTACTTAATAGGTCAGAAAAAGTGACAGGGATCAGATGTAAGCACATTTTGTCCAGGAATTAGGCCAAACAGAAATGACTATTAAAAAGATACAATTCAACAGCAAACAATTATAGAATAAGACAAAGGGATAACTAAATGTACAAATTCAAGTCACGTAAGGCTGATTAGGCAGTGGATCATCAGAATAGCATTAATTATAAACTAAATGAGAGTCAAGTATGCCTTGATAATGCAAAAAATTAGTCATCATTGGCCAGCCTAAGAGTCCTGAAATACTTAGCATGGTTGAAGCTTGAACTGGACTATTCTGTGTGATTTGGGGCGTCCCATTTCAGGGAAATCAGGATTAGTTAAGAGAAAACCCAGAAGAAAGCAACAGAAAAAATGTATCAGAAAATAGAACTTAAGAGCAAAACAGTTCATTAAATGTCACCACCTACAGACGACTCAGAAAGATATTGCAAAGAAAAAAAATTCCTGCAGTCTGGAGGACTATACCTGCAGATTTTCAAGACCTGACTTGACAAAACTCTGAACAACCTGATCTGATCTGTCAGCTGGTCCTGCTTGGAGCAGGCAATACAGTAGAGACTCTCTGAAATCCCTGCCAAAATGAATTATTCCATGATCCTATAAAACACATTAAATTTATTTCTCAGATATGTTGGGATTTGGAGGGGTTTTTTAATCTCAGAGAAGATCAGTGATACTGGCCCCAGAAAGGTGAGAGATCATGCAAAGATAGGTCTTTAATTGTTGCAGACATTACCTTTACCGTTAAGTAGTCCCTAAAATGCAAAAACTGACTACAGGTGTTAGAGTCATAAGATATCTGAGAACAAGTAAAATTTGATAGAAAATTTATATTTTTCAATATCTAAAGGGATGACAGTGTTCTAAAATCAGAACAATCTTAAACACCAGACCCCCACCACAAAGGATGAGTCAAAATAGGAAGATAATATTTCTGCTCCTCTGCTCAGGTCAGCAACCCTTTCTACTAGTTTAGCTAGTAGTTAAAAAAACACTGTATTATTATTTTATAAGGAGGAAAATGTCTTCTGATCTTGAAAATAAATATTTTGACACCAACTTCTACATCATCTTTATTTTTTAAAATTTTAGAAAACAAAAATCTTATACAAATTAACCTCAAATTTTAAGAAAAACTGATATGAACAGTTTATCATCAGAAAATTTCCAGACACTTTGCTTACCTTTTATGAGCTAGAAACCAAATAAAACCTCTTTTAGGATTTTTTTATACCTTCAGAACACCTGAAGGAATAGTATTGTTGCTAAGTCAGAAAATTTCCAGCAGTTTTTTTGAAAAGAGCTGGGGAACAGGACCAAACTCTTGGAATTGATGAATGTATCCCGTGCAGGATGGATCAAAATAATTGTCAGGACACATGCCATGACCACCACAACATCTCCAAGCCAATACAACTTAGCTTGATTTTGTATCTAGACAGTAAATGGTTTGTACCTTTCACGTGAAATTATTTCTTAATAAGGCTACCAGGATGACTGAAAAATAATCCTTTCTTGCACATAATCACTCAGGGAAAATAAGAACTTTATTCTACTGGGCTTCTGGATAAAGGTGTACAGTAAATGCACTCAAGCTTACTTTAGACATTAGTTCTTATGCTTTTTCACTTTCAAAGTGAAAAAATAAAGATAGGACTGGAAGTCACAACAGAAACTTTGCTTATTCCAAATACCATTCTGATGCAGAAAATCGCAAGTTTAAAGATTTGGGAATGATAGAATCATGGTGCTGATAAGAACTAGGAACATGAATGAGAGCACAGATGAAATTGTCCTGGCATTAGCTCACAAATCAGTCACGTTTCCTTTCCTTTGTAGCGGCTGTGGCAACAGCTTTTCAAAGAATCTCTGTGTTTGCACAGTAGATCCTGTCTTGATACAAGGGCTTGGACCAGAACTCTGGAGGCCCTTTTTAATCCAAGGGCAAAGGAAAATATTATTTTTCTCTGTTTATACTCCTTTAGTTGCTAAAAGGAAAAAAAAAAAAAAAAGAAAACAAATGCATGAGAAGAGCTGAACGTCATAATCTGTTCTTTTTTGAAATATCCAGCCAACTGGTTCCTGTGAGGAATTAAGACTTCTATGGTGTGCTTTCTTCTGCTGATCCACTTGCCCACATGTCATTCCTCTGTTATTAGTATGCTACCTCTTAACCAACCCCTAGAAAAATAGAATAGTATCAACTATTATTCCAGCACAATTGAATACAAAATATATATTTTTTTTTGCTAAAAGGAGTTCAAAATTATTGGGTAAAGAAGTTACACGGAAGGAGAGAAGAATAAATACTTAAGATAATGTAATCACTAAATACAGGACTCTCTATCAATACTTAATTAGGCAGTGCAAGCCACTGCCAGTCATGGTATGAATCAGAAATTCTAGATTTTGTCTATAAGGCCCATATTACTTTTACAAAAATGACATACAAATAAAAGTCTTAATATTCCTTCACCAATTAAAATATTAAAAAAGAAAAAATATTAAAATTGAGCTCCTGATACATCATATTTATTTATCCAAGCCAGAATGTTTTTGTTCTCACTTTTAGGGCAAAAACTCCATGCTTCTTTTTTTTTTTTTTTAAATAATATATCATGCTGTAAACCTGTGTGTTGCGGTGTGCTCTGGCCAGTTTCGGTCTATCTCATGGCCAGGCTCTGCTATGTACCCTCCCCCTCCTCGGTATTGGTTCTCCACCCCATGGAGGGTTCTGTATTGTGTAATCCTACACAAAGCCCGCCAAATTCAAACCCTGCAGTGCTCCCCAATTGGATGTTGTACCCTCCCCCCACCCCCTGTGTTGGTATTTATGTAACTGTAACATGCGGTGCCAGTGCTTCCCCAGCACGACCCCGGTGCTGAATAAACCATCTGGGAAACCCCTCCACCTTGTCTCCTTCTTTGGCACGCCTGAACCATCAGTGAACTAGGTGAACCCCTACAGGACCTTCGCCAGCCCACCCGTGCCTTGGAGCAGCCCGGACAGCCCCTGAAACCGCGGATGGATGCTCGGTGCCCTCACAGAACGCACCGTAGCACCTGTGGAAACCTGTCATGCAATAGTTCTCCAAAATTATTATGTCCTTTCCAGTTAAAGAAATTTAGAACAGATAATTGAAAGGCTCTTTCAAATCATCACCTTCATCCTGGATATGATTTCCTGCACACATCTCCCCTCACACAGAGGTGTCCAAATTCTTTCTAATTGTGATGATATGCGGGATATAGAACTGACTTGTCACTTGCTATGCATGAGCTGCTGCATGAGTCAGCTTTATAGGCTACTGGCAGGAAATACTGGGCCCATAACCTAGAGAAGAGTACATCAGTTAGACTGAATGGATTCAGGAATGCCTACTGAAAGCATTCATGTGCTTCTAATGCTGTAAAGGCTTTTTATTACAGCTTAACCTTAATTAAAATGTGTCAATAAAAAGCACACACAAGTATGTTCTCAGTGCCAGCTTCTATAAAATGCTGCATCAATTTTTCCAAAACTGGACACACACCATGCCCATCATGACATCATATTTAGTGATTTCAGGCTGCTGGAAAAACAAGAAAGAAGTTGAGGTTTTTTTCTTCCCAGGTTTACATGTTCTGCAAAGTAGAATAATGAATTATTTCACCCCTGTGTATTGTCCCAATTCAGCAAAACACTTCTGTGTAGCTAACTTCAAACCCATACTTTGTCCCACTGATTTCAGTTGAATTTTAGTATCAAAATAAATGTTAATAACTGGAAGTTATAGGATCACACCCTATGTTGAGCTCTGGTTCACTGAGAAAGAAGGAAAGGCAGACCGAGGTGTGTGAGACTGGAAGAAATAAGTAGTACTGGAGACCTAGACTTTAAGCTGTCCCAAGCACATAATATCCAGGCCTTCATATAACCTTATCTTACATTATTTCTACAATGTGCAATACAGATTCCAGAGGTACACACACATTCCTGAACTGTAACTGTATGACCTCGGCACAGTGCAGAGGACACAGTAATTGAGGCTCTTTAGCTCAGATGAACCCCTGCCCCAACACAGCCATGGTATTTTTTGCTCAGCACCCTCTGGGGTGTCTCTGATACACTTCACAATGAGCCACACAGACTTATCTTTCCGCTCTACTTGTCATTATACAAAGTATAAACCAAAATATTATTACAAAATCTTCATTAGTTGATGCTTTGTTGCTTGAAAATTCCCAAGAGAGCCAATGTCACAGGAGGATGAGGCAGTATTTCATAATCAGTTCCAGCTCTAACACAATTGATATGCATGTTGTGGGTGTCATTTAATGTGACATTGTATTAAGAAGCATGGATTAACAAGCTAAATCCCTTCCTTCCTCTTATTAGTGCTGCCCAATGAACCATGCACTTGCACAATCATGTGAAAGGCATATGGCTTTTTCCTTTGCAGTCCCCATTCCTCCTTCCCACCCAGTTCAGGGTACTAGTCCTGATTAAGAACAATGGTCATCACTAAAAATTCAACATTACCAGATCAGTTAATTTTTACTTTAACTTCAGGCAGAAATCATACCATCTCAAATATGTGTTAGTTACAGAGAAAATATAAGCATTTAAAAACCAGTTTTTTTACAACTAGGTCAGCTTACTGCCCTCACATTAAATATTTGTTAAGTCTTTCTCTGAAATAATTCAATTTTTTGCAGAAGTTTAGCTATTCCTGTGACTACTTACTAAATCCTAAGATGCAACTTAGATATAACAAAAATTTAGGACTGTTTGGCCAAACTGAAAATTAATGACTTCATAGTTCTACATATGTTTTTAAAAAATGTTTTCAGAATTGCTGGGATGAAGGGTATTGAGTATATAAAACCAAGCCATTACCTTTCAAAAATAAATTTCACTAATCTCTACCATATTTACAAACTCACAGAATAAGAAATTTCAACAAACATTTTTATTTCTTTAAATATCTCATGTGAATATGGGAAGACAATACATTCTGCTTAGTGAAGAAAAGCTGCTTTGCACTTAGCACTGTTTGATATGTAAACAGGAATGAGATAAAGACAAAGCAAAACAGTTGACATCAATGAAGTAAACTACACTTACAGAACATGATAATGAATAGCTTCTGCCTTCTTTCTCTCAGGGAAAAAGGGCATGTATTACTGCCTTTTTAACCTTTGTCTCCAGTTTTTAAACCTATTTGAATCTGAGCAAATTTTATACCCTTTGAACCTTGTTACACTGCAGCACTGAGCTGGAGTTACTGCTAATCATTTAAGTGCACACACTTCTGCTCATAACTTGTGCAATAAAGTACCAAAAGCACCATTTAAAAAATATTAATAGCTTTGTTAATGTCAAGAGGTAAGGTATCAGCATAATATTAATTAATTAAACACTGTAGACAGATTTGATGACAGCCAGAACACAGCTCTTATTTCTAGTTTTCTAAACTAACAAAATAACAAGTTGTGTATGTGTTTTGCAAACTGGTTTTAGCACAGAAAGCTTAGATTAGCCCCAGTGTTATCCAGTAAGTAGTTTTGCCTTGATATTTTATAAAATTAAACTTCAAATAATTCTATAAGACTATGTGTACTATGAAGTATATAGGTTTTACAGATAGCGGATATACTGAAAAAGAAAACAAAGGAATACATTTTGGTCTTTATCCTCAAAATGCCAAATGTTGGTAGGCTACAATCAGGTACCTTTTTTTTTTCTAATTATATAGATAATCCTGTGGAATTAGGTTGAAATCAGAGACTCAAGCATTCTGTTCCTAAAATTACATAAAAAATAAATTTAGAATTATTCCATTAAAGAAAAAAATGAATGCACAACAGGAGTGACTCAAAATAGAAATTTTCACACCTCTGATGGTAATACAAGAATTAATACAGACAGCTTATCCTGAACGGTTTGTCTGACTCATGATTCAGATATTTTACAGGACAGAATCACAAGATCATAATTCTGCGAACTGTCACTCTAAAAGCGTAATTTTGAAGCTTAATATACATGAAAGAAGGAGCATAATGCTGATGGTGACAAAAACGTAGCAAATACTGAGCATTGCTGAAGATGCAAAAACAATAAGTTAGTCTGCATGCGAGTGCAAACTGGTCCAAACTATTTCCTGAAATGCTTCAAAAATTGTTTGAACTTTGCTCCTACAACTAAAAGCAATTTTGTATTTCTGTGTTCAGAATTATTTTGGCATTAGTTGCCAGGCAGATGTCATGAAGTTTATGAGCCTCAATGGCATTTCTCAACCAGCACGTGCTCCTTTTTAAATGCTGATTCACTAAATAAAGCTTAATGTGTTAAAAGCCACAGTATGTGATCTAAACTATAAAAAGTGCTTTGGGAACCTGCTTATAACTTTCACCAGTATCCAGTTAAAATACTGATAATATACTTCAAAATTATTTCATATAACCACTGATTGTAGTTCATGAATCAGTTTAAGATCAGATGATTTACAAGAAGCCCTCTTCCTCCTATATATGTAGGTATGATCATGTGTATTCAGGTGTGGATATTAAACAAATAATTCTGAACAATAAGATCCATTTACAGCACTTTTAACTTGGTAATGCCTCCCAAGCCACTAGGCATTCTAGTAACTTTTGAAATACAGTAAAATATTTTTTTTATTTACTTAAGAATGCATATTTAGAAGTATTAATGTAATTAATTAATTAATCAATAACAATTATTCAGCTTTCATGGGCTAAGAAAGTCTCATACAATACACAAATATGATTTGGAGCAATACCAAACTTAATTGTAACTTACTTTTTTCTACAAAGCAAGAATTATCTCCTTGTAACTATAAATGGAGGAAATTCGTACGCATTTACATGTTATCTATTTAGCAATCAACAATCCACATCAATAGTTGCCACTCCTTTAATGTAAGAAGAGGATTCTGCTTTCCACACAGCCACCAAGGTACACTGAGTTCAGTTATGGAGAATCCCCATCTGCACTCCCATGCTCTGCAAAAGCAGCTGTGTACCCCTGCCTCAGGACCCATTTCTGTTACAAATGTGTTCCAGGACAGTCCAAAATGTGAATAGGATGGATGCATGTGCCTGTTTCTCTCACATCTTTTCAGTCCTCCCAATAACATCATGCTGGATAAAAGGTCACAAATTAAATACTTCTGACATTACATCCCCTGCAGTGTCTTCCTTTGCCTCTCATAAGGCACAAAGTACCATGGACACAGCAGTTCAGCAAACCTGACGCAAACCTCAGAGGTTGTACACTGAGATCTTGATTGAAGGGTTGCATCTAAGCAGGTTATTTAGGTGCTGCATGTACACTGACATTATACTGCACAAAATGAACTGGTCTTCCTAAAGCACATTTGAAGAATTAAGAGTTCTTTCATGGCTTGTGTGTCAAAATGGGAAAAACAGACTCTCTACTGGGTCTTAGTGCTAAAATCCACTCTGTATTTACACATAGGGATCTACAAAGTTAGATTTTATTTAAATACATTGCTTTCTAACAAAATTGAAAGCAAATACATTTTTTAAAGGTAATAAAAATAAACAAAGAAGAAAGATGAAAATAGAATAAATTATGCTTTGAAGTAGTCCTTTTCTCCCTAAGTTATATGGGAAGCAGGAATGGGAGTAGATTGGAGAGGATTGTAATCGCATGTTCAAAGAACAGGCTCCAGAATAAACTACATAACCAAAGAATTTGAGATCTTTCCATTCGTTCCAGTTTTGTCTTAAGGGCCAACCTAACTCCATAAAATACTCACTGAAGTTCAGTTCATCATAGGACAAATTTAATAGAAGCTGCTCCATTCCTCTTAATTGCTATCTGATTTAGGAATCCCGTTTAAACAGGGAATGAGGTCTGAAATGTGGCAAATATGCATAATGGAGCTGAAAATATACTGGGAAAGGAATCACAGCTACAAGGAAGTACAGATGCATCTCTAATAGTGAATCTGATTTCTCTAAACCCAAAGACATGTATTATACAGAAGCAAACACAAAGAAACACTCAGAAATATTAGGATAAAAATGTACAATCTCTAGAAGGATCAGTGTTAATCCATCTCTATTTGAAACACAGAAGTGATAAAATAAAGTCAAATGAACAATCATTTCAATAGAAAAACACATAGAATCATCATCATTATTGAAAGGCTTGGATTGGAAGGAACCTTAAAAACCATCTAGTTTCAACCCCCCCTGCTATGGGCAGGGATGTCACCCACTAGATCAGAATGGCAATATTTATATCAAAGAAGGGTCATACAGAGATTCTCTCAGAAGATTTTAATGACAGTCTCCAATTGTTTATCAACAAATTATTCCACGAAGTAATTTATTTTCCTATTACTTTAATTATTACTGTTTACAGTGAAAAGCCACAGACTTATTTTTATAACTGGTTAGCACTTAGTCTTCATAATCCTCTTCCTGGTTGAAAACAGATCACAAAACTGGTGTCAGTGTACCAGCATCAAAATAAACACCGCAATTACTGTGTAAGTTTAATACTAAGCTGTAATGCCAGCTTGGTAAACTTATTTCTATCCATTTAATGATTTGATTAGGTTAAAATCCCAGAAAGGTTAAAGTAGAAATTAGAAGGTGCCAGCATTTGTTAGAAGCCATACATTACACTTCTCTGCAATCATGATTACAGATAAAGTTTGTTTGTCAAATGGTATTTCTACATTTTCTCAGTGCCCTTTTCTACCATTTCAATCAGCAGAAAATTTGTAGTAAGTTTTTATTTTCAGAATGCTTTCTTGATTTGCATCTCTCTGTGTGCAAACTGCACCTGTTCTAACAATTTTTCTCACCCATATAATAGCTATTCAAGAAATGTTTAAACTTACAATTAGACAAACAAAATACACTATCACAGACAGGTCACAGATCAAAATCAGAGAAGCACAGAATCATTAGTCTAGAAAAGATCTTTAAGATCATTGAGTTCAAAATCCAGAACTTTGAAACACTCTAGACCTATTCAGCTCTCCCCAGCATGTCTCCTTGTCTGAGCCAGAGTGCTGTTTGCTCAAGTCTGGTAAAAATACAGCTTTCCCTGGTTCAATGGGCTATTATATGTGTGCAATATATATATATATA
>VYZT01014110.1:343-15146 GCA_013400735.1 Pomatostomus ruficeps | reverse complement strand
CGCCCCCTTGTGTTGATATATATGTGACTGTAATCCCCCCTGCCACTGCTTCCCTGGCACAACCCTGGCGCCTGAATAAACATCTGGGAAAGCCCCTCCGCTTCGTCTCTCCTTCTTTGGTGTGCCTGTACCATCGGTGGGCTGGATGAAGCCCTGCAGGAACTTTGCCAGCCCTCCCGTGCCTTCGGAGCAGCCCGACCAGCCCCTGGAACCACAAGTGGACGCCCGATGCCCCCGCCGGAGGCATTGTGTCAGTCCTTGAATAAGAATTAAGGCGAGTTGCAACAGAGGGCACCTAGCTAACATCTTTATAATTCATCTGATCCTTTCACAAAATGATCTTGACTGAATAATGTCACTTCGCTAAATGAAATTCATAAAAGGCAGAACAGATCTAAGTCTGTGATCTCACAAGTTCATGGTGGTTTGGGGATTTAATCTTTAAGGGACACAAAACAAAGGAGTATGAAAACAGCAATGAAACATAGAGAAAGAAACTGTTCTGTTAGACATGAAGTCAGATATATCTCACAGCTGTTTAAGTATAACTATTTTATTTTGAGAGCTAAGGAAGACTGGATTTTGCCATTTAAAATATATATCCTTAAAATTCACTTAAAGCAATAAAAACTTTCCTTCCTATGCAGAGATTTGGATTTTTCTTAAATTTATGCTAACAGCAGAGTCCACGGGTTTGATGGCTTTGCTTGCAGCACCGTTCTCTTTGGAAGGCAAATCTGAGTCTGTAGTTTGAAGGCTGGTTGCTTTGCCCAAGCACGAGCATTTTTTTGTGTTTTGTCCTAGTCACATTCCCCAGCTCTCTACTTCTTCGTGGCTTGGGGAATATCTTTATTGGCACTGCACATTCAGGGCTGGTTGGTTTTTCTTGTTATTGTTCATGTTCTATTATTCACATACTTCTCAATGAATGACATTTTTGCACTTCACAAAATTACAGAATCATCAAGGTTTGAAGAGAACTTCAAGATCATTCAGTCCAACAATCAACCCAGCACCATCATTATCTTAATCATATCTGCAAGTGCCACATCCAGATGCCTCTTGGACACTTTATAATGAATTCAAGTGTTGAATAATGCTTGTTTGACTCATATTTTCAAATACTCTACTAAAATAGCACACATTTTATATTTTAAAAAAGCCCAACAAAAAATCAAAACAATACCCCAAACATTTGATATTTCTTTTCTAAATAAAATATGCTACTATGTTGCATAGTGTAAACTACTGAAAATACATTTAAACACATTTTCACCTTAGTCCTTTTCTAATAACCAAAACTAAGAGGCATCTTACAGCATAACCTCCCTATATCAGGGTCCCTAGTTCAGCAGAATTCCCATGTGTCTGCCTTCTCCTATGAGTGATGACATTTCACATATCCTCAGTTATATATTTTGTCATGCACCTACCTAGACTAGGGGCTAACTGAGGTCTTGCTCTAGAGTTTCCTGTAGTCTGTTAAAGACAACTGAATAGAATCCTGTATAGTCTGAATTCAGTGGTTTCTTGAGAAGCAAAAACACAAGTACCTTTTGGGTCCCCATACAGTACTGACCAACACACAGGGTTGTGGGCTGGGAAGAAGATTCTTGCTTAGTTTTCTGGTTTGGATAAGTTGATAAACATACATTTTAAAATAAGCGGATTATAATTTTGTGACTGATGTTGACTGACCATTTTTATGTTCATTTAGTTTAAGTTAATTTTTTAGTTGTTCTTCATATGTCAAAATACTGTATTTCACTTAGATGGATTCACAAATTCTGTCCTTAAAGTCTCTTGTATCTGTTTATGCAAATATCTTAATCAAAAACTAGATTTTGTTAGTCAAATTTTAGTTCAAGAGTCACATTGACATTTTAACCATTATTTCTTACAGTCACGGATAACAAGTAGTTTTAGTAACAGTAAGTTGGAATACGTTACTGTCTTAATTAGTGAACATGCTTTGTTATATTTCCTTGATGTCTGATACTCCTCAAAAAGCATCAAAGCAAATTGTTTGATTTTATTCTTTTTTAGTTGTTTTGCTTTCTGCTCTTAGTTAGTTGGCTCTATTCTTAAGCTCAGTCAAAGTAATTACTGCATAAAAAATTTAAAACACAAGGAGTCAATATGCTTTGTTGCATATTTGCGGTCACTCTCAAAATAATTTCTTGCAAAAGCAAAGCCATAATGAAGTTGCAGGCAACTTTGTACTAATGACTTCCCAGTAAAAGCTTCTGGGAAGATCTAAGCATAAAGGTTACTTCCAGAAAACATTTATTTATTTAAAGTTAAGGTAAGTGGTAATATTTCTAGTTTCCATCCTTCTCTTTTTTTGATGGGTTTCGTTTATTCATTTGATTGTTTTTAATGTTTTCTGATTAATAAAGAATGCTATGATTGTATAGACTGGAGGAAATTTATTTTAGTGTAGAAGAGCCAGAAGGCATACTGTACATGTTTAAATCCCACTTTTATCTTCCTCTGAGTGCTTTCTGAGACAGAAAGAGGTAGGTTTCTGTTGCTATTTCCAATTGACAGTGTATTCACCACTAGCAGGAGATCCTATTTTGTTACTTGCAGGCAAAATCAATGGTTGGTTGTTGTGGCACTTACACTTACCTAGTCTTGTCCCCAAGCACTTGAAAAGGGAGGGTGAGTACGTAGTTTTTGTTTGTTTCCTGTGCTAGCCTTTTGAAGAATGAAAAATGTAAGCCAGGGAAAAACCTCAAGAGTTGACGCAGTTTATTGCAAATGGCAGGATTAAAAGTACTTAGATTGTACCACAGAATGTGGTAGACTTCTCCTAAAAACCTCAAAAGTGAGATTTCACAGTGTATCTAGAACACTTATTGGTATGTTTTGGGGAGGGAAAAAATGTCCAAGCTATCTAACAGAAATAATTTTTACTACAAATTATGCTGATTCTTTCTCATTCTGCTTCCAGACACCTGGAAAACAGTTGATTGTCTCTCTCTTAATGGCAGAACTTAGTTATTATAAGATTGTTATCAATGTCCTTCCTTTCTCAGTCTTCTCTTTTCTAGACTAAACAAAGTCTTTCAACTTCCTTAAGGGGTTATTTTTCTAAACTCTTAATTATTCTTGTAACCTCTACCACAGAATCTTTCCGCTTTGGTTTTTTTTTTTTCTGCTTTTAACAACCTAAAGCTGGATTTAAAACCTCAGCTATTAAAAACTATGGCCTTATCTACTACCAATTCTTCTAATTATGTTTAGTTTTAATTTAGTTCTTTTTATTTCTTCTTCAGTTTTGAATAAATAGTATTGTTTCACTTAAAATTGTGAGTTTCATATCCTAAAAGATTAGCAGTATTCAATCAGCATCCTTACAGAATTTAAACTTGCTTTTCACAGTGTTCTGTTGCTTTCTGTTTAGTATTTTCTTGACTTTAGTAGTACTAGAATTGTAACTGAGTAACTAATAATTTTTAGACATCATCTCAACCAGTCTGTGTATTTTTTAGTGAAGAAAGAAATGGGAGTGAGTCACAGTTCTATTATCTTTATTAAGTTGAACCTGGTGGAAGTCAAAGCAGATGATAAGATTCATATGGCATCTTTGGAGAATAAAAAGAGCAAAGATCTGTTTTGTAATTTTATTGTGTGTTTTTAGTGTGTTAATTGTACTATTCAGTACAAAGAACCTTCTTGAGAAATGAAAACTGTGGTCCACAACATTAATGTCTTACTAGCATAATTTTATGAAGCATTTATTTTTATTTGGTTCTCCATATAACAGTTTGAAAGCATAAATTTCAATATATTAAACATTTAGTTTGAAAGTTTTTACTCAAAATATGTATTTTTGTCTTTGTTTCATATTTAAATGACAGCATAATGCTGTGGTAGGATTTGGGATTTTTGTTTGATACACACTTTTTCCTGATTTCAAAAAGTTATAATATTTGAACTCTTTCATAAGATTAATATTTTCACTTTGTTTTCTGTTCTGAATTTTATGCTCTTAGTACTCATAGTACAAAAATCTAAACCATGAGACTACCTTGTTATATAAATTCTGCTGTGTAGATATAAAATCAAATCTGATTTCATTAACTTAAAATCAGAGTACTGAAATAATTTTTTCATGATCAGATCTCTAAGACTGATGAAGAATAACCATATTTACATGATGTCATATAGTTGACTTCTCCTATACAGTTTTGTAGTATTTTATTTTCCTAACATGGAATTTTATTTATCTTCTTTGCCATGTTAATGTATAGCACATATAAGTCAAGATCTACTAAATGTCTGTCTTTCTTATTGTTTTTTTTCCATTCATATTTCACATTTGGATTAATTTATTGTACATAATGTTTGATGCTTTATGCTCAGCTCTGCATGTGAGTAGTCTCTCCTACTACATTCATATTCAGTGGAGTGTTTGGCTGGTTGAAGTAATTTGTCTCATCCTAAACCAAATATCCAAAATGGGTTAGATGAGCAACCCTTAATGTGTCCATCTTTCAAAATTAAGTGAGTTGAATCCTAAATTCTTTTTTTAAAAAATATTTTATGTTTTGTTTTTATCTCTGGGATTTACATCACTTCACCTAGTAACTTACTCTTCCACAGTGTATGCACAATTTGTCTTAATAAGGGAAGAAAGAACAAGGCATATTATAAAAGGTAGTCCAGAGAAGGATTGTCACTATACCTGTCAAAGAGAAGCAACTCTCCTTTACTTTCTTTTCATTTTGATGCTGTCTTCCTCAGTGAAGGAAGTATCCAAATCTGGATTTGTACTGATTGATCAAATTTCTCCATGCATATCCCTGTTTAACCTCAAAGAATGTGTAGTGCTTTAAAGGAGTGCTGACATGTGCTGATGACAGTTTCTGTGTATGTTATTCAAGTAACTTTGTATGCATATACCATAGAGACAATTCTTTCCAGCTTGTGTTCAACATGAGAGAAATGTTTTTTAAAGGCAAGATATGTGAAAACAACTATTCCCTTCCTATCTTTAAGGAAATTAGGTTTGTTTGCTGTGATTGTACTGCTCCTAGGTGAGCATCTCTCTTCCTAAGAGGGCAAAGGATAATGCTCTGCCTCATATCAGATCAAACACTTCAGCAGGGAATGTCAAAATGTCACATTCAGAACCAAAATTTCAGAGATGGGAAATAAAAGAATATTCAGGAGTTATTACCCTTGCTACAAGTCAGCATTGACCCAACATGCATCTTCCTTTTCCATAAGACTCTCAAACAGTAGTAGACTCACTTTTAGCCTGAGTCAATCAACTCTACTGTATTTTATCTCTTCCCTGCATGAGAATATGTCACAGAAGAAAGCAAGCAAATATTAGATACAGATTTGGCTTCTCTTTTTTTAATGCCATATGATGCTTTTCTAGAATTTTGAAAGTTTTACTTGCCTGTTTATGAAACTTCTTTTTCTCATGTCCACTGACACATTTCTTCATCTAGATGTCAGTGTTCTAAGAAGCAGAAAATAAAATATTTAAATGCTTTCAGCTGTAGAAGATAAGGCCAACAACCAGAAACGATGTATTTTTGCTGTAATACACATGGCTTTTTATTGGTGTCTTAAGGAAAAGAAAATAATGAGAAAGGATTTATAAGTATATATATATACATATATATAGATATATATATTCACTTCCACTCTAATAAAATCAGGCCCTTATGAATTTATAAAATAATGAAAGAGAAATCTCCTCTTTTATTTGAAATATTTGTTACTCATTTCATTATTTAAATAACTGCCATTTCATGGAAACCTATCCTCTTTTTTACTGGTTGGTTGTATCCAACACTCAATCCTGATTTTTTCTGGTTTTTTCTTACTGAATTTAAAGATCTTTAAAAGACCTTAAAGACTTTAAAAATCACCTAGTCCAACCCCTTGCTATGGGCAGGACAATAGCCCAGGTTGCTCTAAGCCCATCCAACCTTACCTTGAACCCTTCCAGAGACGGGCCACCCACAACTGTGCCAGAGACTCGTCACACTCACAGTAAAGAATTTCTTTCTAATATCTAATCTAAATCAACATTTAGAAAAATATATTTTATTTTCATTTTTTGAAAGTTACACAGCTTTCATGGTAATAGGCTTGTTTGGGAATTCGGAGATGGCTTTCTGCTGGTTTAAATGGGGAAGGAAACATGGCTGCTGGATTCCTTACAAACGCAGGTAACATGATTTTCTTTCCAGGTGGAAGATTGTTTAGAAAGGATAGATATTAAATTGTAACGAGAAACGTTGTGACTGAATAAAAATTCTGATATTCATTAAAATCCTCAATTTTCTTTCCAAACTAAACTGTGTATCTCACTGTCTTCTTTGGGAGAGGAGACAGACAAAAGGGAGTTGTTTTTTCCCCGTCAGCCTTATCTCCCTGACAGGCTCACTCTCTCCTGGTCCCCTGCTCTCAATTGTGATTCCTGGCCATGGATGGGGAAGAAGAAGAAAAAACTCTTCATGGGAAAGAGAGCAAGGAACAAAGAGGGGAACTGTAAGTTATGGGTGTATTTGTTTCGAAGCTGGTCTTGAACGACAGTGTGTGTGTACATTTTTTAATTTTTCATCTCTGACCTATGGCACCCATAAACACAAGACAGATGCCTGACTGTATATGCTCAAGTAAGAGAATATGTTACTTGATTCATTTATACAACCTACCCATGGACCCTGGTTAATATGAAGTGGTATTTTACAATGAGATGTAGCTGCAAAAGAAGTGAAAATAAGTAACGATAAATTAATACATTTGATGTACTGTTCTAGTGTCTGCCCTCTTAAAGAATCAAATTCACAACTGCAGAATATGAAATAATGAGTCATGAGGCAGAAAGAAGAACTACTGGGGACTGATGAAGTTCATACCATCAAAAATTGCAGCTAAGCAGCTAAACAGCAAATACCCAAAAAGGCTTCAGAGACAGAAATTTGTGAGACCAGGTTTCAGAAGACACTTAATATTTGTGAAGCATATATGTAATAAACGTATTATGGCAATTCTTAAAAAGAAATCCTAATCCTGTACTCCATTGCAGAATGTGGATAGCATGTGTTGCAAATGACACATGGGCCATCACTGAGTGGCCATAAAACAAAGTGTTTTAAGCAGCCTGCCTACTAAGTACTGAATAAAACAAAAGGTCCTGTGAAAATAATGTTATACCACAACTGAAAGTCTTCATGACATTAGTCACCCTTAAACTAGATTTTGCATACAAGACCTTGAATCAATGCCACCTCATTTTTTTTCCTAATGTTTTGATGCTTGAATTGCCTTATGTTGCAAGGACATGAATATGTTTTATTGTACTTACTTGAAAGTTTAATCTGTATCTATAGTTAAACCAGAGTTAAAGCTGCCAATTTTGGAAAATGTTACCTCAAATTTATAAAGGAGTCCTTCAGTGAGGAATGTATAAAAATAAAAGTAATTTCCAAATTATTCCTAACTCAGTGTTCTTGTGTAAGAATGGCTGTAACATCTATATAACTGTCTGTCTAAGTGTTTTGATTACACATTAATTAGATCATTCTTTGAGCATTTACTGTATATGGAAACAAGAAGCTGTTACTTCTAATATTATCTAGAATATTTACTGCTTATACAGGAAAAGGAACAGGGACAGAAGCAAACCAGATAAAATTGGTTGTTATTTTAATCTGTAGTTATGGTCTCCTGTGGAACTGGTTTACAACAGAGGAAGTGGGATAAGTAACAGTATTCAGTGCTTTTTCTATCTTTGTTGTTTTTTGGTTTTTTTTAACTGATGATTCTGCTAAGGTTGTGACTTTTTCACTGGAGAGAGATAAAAGGATTACAGCAGCAAGTGGGATTGGGGATTTATATTAATGCAAAATCAATACTACACTGTAAAATCAAAATTCATTGGACTGAGAATTGAGCATTTTCTCAAATTTTAGCAATTACCTCTTGTAAACAGTTTTCCTATGAAGTATCTTGATTCTATATAATGCTATTGTTCTACTGACCCTTGCCACCACATAAAATTAATTTGACATACTGTGTAGCATCACTGTAATATTGTCTAATACAGCTCAGATCTGTCTTTGATAAAAACCTACGATTATCCTCCTGCTTAGCAGCACAAATTGTTGGAGTGGGTAATGTGAGAGCAAGAATAACTCCTGACACTACAACTGGATTCACAAGCATGGACCCTTGAGCAAATTGCTAACCGTGTTGGGTTTTAAAGCTTCACCAGAGAAAATCTTATTGCATATTTGAGGCTACAGCATACAAAAAGCTTGTGATCCCTTGTGTACAGGCAGAATTGCAATAAACTGTAAATATTTCTATTCTTTTAATTTATTCTTAAGATTTTGACAGCTCAGCTTCATAACGAAGTATCAGATTTTTTTAATCTCTACCCACAGAAAGCCTAAAATCTCTTCAGCATATCTCCTTTCAAGTGAATTAACATCTCTTTTAATTTAGCATGGTAGGTTTTGGCACAACCAGAATCCTGTATTGTTTAGGATTGGGTGTGCTTGCAGATAAAGCATTTTCACACTTTCATAGTTTCCTATAATAAGGCTATTAGATGAACTTACTTGCTTAGTGCTGGATTATTAAATATTTCTACATCTGTTGTTCATATGTGCACATGAAACTTTTTTCTGTTATGGAAAGAAGCCGTGAGTTCTCCCTTTCTCTTATCCACTCTCCCTATCTCCTCACTTTACAAGTACTATGTATGTGACTATTTGGCAGAATGTGTCTAAAAAAAATGTTAATGGAAAAAAACATAGTAGTGTTCCACTCTAAATGTATACAAAATAGGTCTATTATTTATAGAGAACTTGAGACTTTCTTCAGGAAAAGACTGTAAGTGCCTTATAGATCAGGAAGAATTATAGTTCCCACTGCTCTGCATGTAGAGACAGGCAACACACAGCTTCAGATAAAACCTGTGTCTCATCTTTATAATATTCTTCCAGTTCTACATTCATTACAAAACTTTTTAAAATTTATATATAAAGATGTAAAATCCTTCTTGTCCTCCTATTCATATACTGTGTATTTTACTGGATTCTGGCAGTTATTTCTGCAGAAAGCCCTCATTGTTGCCAGTGTTTCTAAGGGCAGAGGGGCAATTTGATGATATCAATACTTTAAAAAAAGAAACAACTACCAAAATAAAAAAGGCTCAACAAACCAAAACAGTTTCAGAAGGAGAGGTGGATCTCTTAGGTGACTTGTGCTACATAATCCATTAATCAAACTATGAATAGAAACATGAATGTGATCTAGATTGTAATTAGACTGCTCCTTTTATACTTACTGCCTAGAGAATGAGCAATAAAATCAGTGCAGTAGCTTGTGTAATTTTTGGTTTTATATTATATTTTATTTACAAAAAGAAATATCTATCTTTCCAGTTTCTAGCATGCCACCAAGTTTCAACACAGCTGAATTGCACTGATGGGAAAGAATATTTTAATGCATGAAAGGAGGAACTTACATGAAACTAAGATATTTGACTGCTACGCATGTATTAATGGTTTGATGAAAATTATTGACAATACTTTCTTTTAAAATGACAAGAGTAAAAGGCTTTACATTTTCCAGTTAGAAACCCAGCCAGATGAGAGAGATGCTTTTCATCTGACAGGTCTCTAGATACAAATGTTCTGTCACCCAAAGTTACAAGCACGGGAATGCTGGAGGGTATAGCTGATCTGTAGTGTCTGATACACAAGGACGTGCTGATGTGACTCATTATAAGCCTTAGAAAATTAGCAGTAGGATACCATACATAAAACTGTACCTGAGTTTTCTATTTCATCTGTGGCCCAGGCACTGGGCCTAAAAGTGCACTTGCAAATATGGCTCAAGATATTATAACTTTTTTTTTGCAATTGTAGGGTTATGGCCTGACACAAAAGCAGGAGTGAGCTGCGGCTGTGATAATGGAGGTAATGTAGGTTAAGCAGTGTGAGTGGAGTGAGCTCATCTCTGAGCGGCCTATGCAGGGCATGGAACTGCAGTCTCCAGTGGCTGAGGAACTTCATCTCATTCATCACTGCTCACAACTGCTTTTCCTTCTGTACACACATTAAATAACAAAATATTCCCCCTTTTGTGGCATAGAAATTTATAACGCATACAAAACCCGTTTATGTCTCAGTAACTGAGACACTCTTTGAAATGCTGGCTTCGATGGGCTGTATTTCAGAAATGTGAATTCTAGAGTGAAGTGCATGGCCCAGACTTTTTGAGTAATGGTGTAGATTTTAGTGTCTCTTTGTGTCTTCTAGTGCTTGTTATTGTGGTACTCAATGACCAGAAAAATGGTCCTTCAGCCTGTATGCACTCAGAGTATGTGTTGCTGCTCAGAACTGTGACTGGCCTGCAGTGGAAGATCCTGCCTGTGTCCATATTACTAAACAAAAAAAAGAGTACCATGAGCTAATGCACTGATTAGCTCTTATCCTGATAACTGGTAGCTGTAGAAAAATTGTATTGGAAATTGTTGCGTGCAGTAGTCCAGATCAGAGTCAGGCATGGGTTAATTATGTATGTACATATGTACATACATATGCATGCTTTTTATTGATTTTGTTAATTTTCTTCTGGTTTGATGTTGATGTCGCACTGTATGGACACAAACACACGTAGCCGACCAGGCCAAGGAGCCAAAAAGGAGAGCCAAAAGAGAGAGCCAAAAGAGGGTCCAAAGAGAGAGGGCAGAACCCTCTGACCTTTATTTATATGTCCTTAGAAATCACGGTGGATTGGAGGTAGAAATTACCACCTCTCAATGACACTGGTCAAAGGAAAATCCATCACATGTCTCCGCCTAGGAGAATGGAATGAAAACAACAAGGACAGTTAGCAAAAACATGGCCATGTTTACAACAGCATGCATGAGAAAGTATTACAGCAAAGAGAAACATTGAAAAACTGCAAAACTCAGGACAACAGTTTGACATTTTAATTTTTTTCACTTTTGCAATCTAAAACCAGATTCAAGTAGCCAGGAAGCTAGTACATATTCTTTTCTCTCTTTTACTTTTAGATAGACATGTGTTTCTGTAGAGTAAAATACATTTAAAGGTTCTACATTTTTAAAATTAATATTTTTTTCAATTATAAATTTGAAAAATGTTGTCTAAAAAGTACGTTTTTAAAAAAGATGTGTACTACTATACTGTGATTTCAAAAAGAAGAGTAATTTTTATGCACTAACTACTCACTTTGTGGCAGAAACAGTCTTGTTTTTGTTTGAATTTCACTTGGCAAATGTTTGGCAAGAAAGATGACTCTGGATAGATATTCAGTCTGAAAAAAATGCGTTGTAGCTGTATGGCCTAAGCATGCATCTATGAACCTTCCTATGAGAATTTTCTGGGTGTTGACAAAGGATGATCAACAATTTCTGTACTATATATTAGCCCTAAATCTTCATGGGAATACATTACACTATAAGAAACTTAATGATGTAATTAGAATATGAAATTAGATGATAAGCTCAAGAGTATTAAAAGATCAAAATTTAATACAAGAAAAAGCAGAAAGGCAAAGGATTAAGAAATCTTTTCACAAGTGACTTCATGTTTTTCCTGTCCATGAACATATGGAAAAGAGAAAACCTATAAAATCTGATTATTCAGATAAGAGAAATTCTCTCTCTCAGCTCTAAAAGTAGGATTATTGTTTCAAGTATAGATATCAACCATACTCATAATAATGTAATTATGATCAATTTATAACACAGCTTTCCACTGAAGCTGTAAAAATAAAAACACTAGAAATTTTGGAGTGCTCTGCTTTGTCAGTCCCAGATTCCTAAACCTCTCATTGGTGACTTTAATAAATCTAAAATATAATTTTAACTTCTCTTGATAAATTTTTATTTTGTTCCTATTACAGTACATTTTGTCATTTATGTTGCATTCGTATGCTTTTCACTGCAGCTAGTGAACTAGGGGTTTTTTGAGTGTCCTTCCTGACTGAAAGAAAAACTCACTCACTTGCCTTCTCAGAGCTGAGCTTCTGCCTATTTATGGCCAATAGTGTTAAACTACTGATGAAAGGGTAAGAGTTAATAACATTTGGAATTTGGAATCTGACTGATATTAATGTTCTTTATGAATGTACAAAATGGACTAAATTTGACATTTAGGAGTCTACTTGTACAAATATAGCACTCCTAGTAAAAACCCAGCTAAATTACTTGCAGCTTGCTCCGGAAAAAATGTCAGTATGCACGTTTGATGTTCTGGCAAGTGCTACAGTATTAGATTGCATTGGCCACTGTATGCTACGGGCATATGTGCATATAGCTATGTATAGGCACAAACAAACACACCTATATAGAAAGCTAAACAGAAAATTAACTATCTTCCATTAAAATAAATATTATTAGGTAATGCTTTTTGGGGACTGCAAAACTGCCCGGGGTTCTGCGGGATAAATTATCCAGCACCCTCGGTCAGATAGACAGCCGCAGGGGAGCGGTATTTCTTTGTCTATCTATTTACCTAGGTATTGACTCTGCAGTGTGAGGCAGAGCAGCCCTTGATAATAAAGCAGGTAGAAGTAAAGAAGTGAGAACAGACTCCTGATAGCAGTACCCAGGTTTTATTCTCTTCTCATGAGGATGCGAGCTATCAGAAAGACCTCGAGGGGGTGGTTACATGCGGTTTTAAGGGGAAAGGAAAGGGGTGGTCAGAGAGGAAGGGTCCAGGGTCTCATCAAATCACAGACTGATGTGAGATGACACTTATCCAATGAGTTCTGGGCAAAGGCAGAACATATTTGCATTAACCAATTAATGTTACAGAAAGGTAGAAGCTTCTAGCAATTGTTGAATAGTAAAACAATGTGATGAATATTAAAATAACAGAGGTGGAACAGAATCTTTAACTGACAGGGTTAAAACATGGCAGCTAGGGGATTTCCTGAAGCTCACTGCCACAATTAAGGTTAGGTTACTTTTCATAAATATGAATTTGTGTTCCTGACATGACATTCTGATGCTAGAAACAAAGTCCAGGTCAGCTTAATAAATGCTGGAATGTATGCCTTTTGTAGTTAGATATTTGACTAAAACGATCAATCTATTATGGGTTCTGAAACTCAGAGTACAGATTTGACTGAAAGCCTACTCTGGTCAATGAAAGTTTTCTTATGACTTGAGACTGGTTTTGATGTAAGTGTCTAGCTGAAGAAATTTTTACTATTCTCAAGATAATGTTTATTATTGCTTTACAAAGTATTTTTGAAGACCATAGAAGACTTGATGGTATTCCTTAAGCAAAACTTTTGTGAAATTAAGGAAATATTTGAAACTTCAACCATTTTCTTTCTAGTTCTTGAAAGGTATGTTACCTTCTGTGCAGTTACTCCAGTTATGCTAAGGCATTTTCTGATCAAGACATAGTGGAAACCAGGCTAGCAGGAATGTTCTTTCCTGTAGAAGTCATATTTCCTACCTACTGTAGTAAAGAGTTAATCTAAGATTCATTTGTATTTAAATAAATATGCCTAGTTCAAATCAGACAAAAAAGATAAGTCCTCCCACATCTTCTACGCTACATCTGAACTTTCTGTTCCAGGGGTGCCAAACACAAACCCTCCAAACTCAGTCTGGTAGTCACAGTTTGCAAACAGCAGACTCTTCTTATTCAAATTCAGAGTGACTTTATGAGTACAGCACTTGACCATTCATGTTTGGGAGAATCACTTTCTGTCACCAGCTCTAATTCTGGTCTTCTTGGGGACTCTGTGAAAATCTATGTGTTCTACTGTTCCCACCTGTAAAAAAGAAGTAAGACTACTTCCTTCCAAAGTGAAATCTTTTCCTGCTATGAAGTTTTTAGCTAAAAATTGAGAAGAATAGTCTTTATTTTGGGAGCTTTTACTGTAATTTCAGGTGATAACTTTCAGTGACATATGTAGATGCTCTACTTCAGTTACTGATTATCTGTTCAGAACCTACAGAATATTAATGGTTACTGACGGGAAGGGAAAATAAATGTAGATACATGGGTTTTAATCATGTTTAGGACAGTGATAAAAATAGATATAAATATATTTCAGTCCCATTTTCAATGAGTCTGGTCCGTTCCTCATACAAATTTGGAAATTCAGGGTGGTGGTTTAATAAGTACTGAAGAGTCTACAGAAAAACCCCAGAGAATTTGCTGGATAGTAATCTGTTATACGCACAAACCTTTTTTATTTCACAAAGAATGTAGAAACTTTTTCAAAATTCTTTTGATAAAATCAAATATATCTTTATAAACAGGGTTTTTAAAAAAAAATTATTTCAAATGTCCCTAAGAGTAATGTAGGATACTTATTACAAAAATATAAAGCTTCCTCTCTTTACCCTTTCACATTTTCCTCACTTTCCATTCTCTCTTTTCTTGTCCCAAGAAGGTCCAGTTTCTATGTTAGACTACAGTAAAAATTACAGAATATATAGGCAAAACACATATTTGCTTAACTGCTTTTACTAAGATTAAGATTTTATGCACTGAGTTGTTGAGAATGTGATATATAGTTTAATGTACAAGAACATTACTTCTCAATAATTATGGTTTTCCTCTAGAAGAAAAACACAAAGCAAGTTTAGGAACAGCAAAAACAGATGTGGCACAATAGAAAGGATTTTATTCATTTGAAGACAAATTTAAAGATGGTTTGAACTATGGTTTTACATAAAGCTCTAAAAGTACAAGAAAATACTTTCTTATAACAGAAATTACATTCATATGTCCACATCTCTACTTACAAATGTCTAGATAGT